>ONZA01003914.1:18610-32745 GCA_900322205.1 Kewa caespitosa
TTGCCGCTATAGAGCCGATAAATGGCCGATACGGACGATAAAGTGCCGATACGACCGATAAAGTGCCGATTCGGCCGACCAAAATTCAACCCGCGACCAGACGCGATCTATTGTATTGTACCCGCATCGGTGCGATTCCGCAATTCCGTGACCGTTTCCGTGATCACGACCGAGACCGAGTTTTGGAACCATGATCAACACCACCACCTCCTAATGAAATCCTATGTCATGTTGGGTCTGGGGAAGTCAAGATTTTTGCAGCTTTTCCCCGAACTAGGTGTTGTCCAGTGAGTAATCATGTAGCTTAAATATTGTGTGGCTATCACAATTTTAGCTGAGTTATGCATAAGATAGTATATTGGAAGAAAAAATTATGAAGTTCTGCATGATGCAGCTGTTGAAAGAAGTTGAACTTATTCGATTAGCTTATTCAGGATTCCTTCTAAGAAGAAAAATACCTTCATCAAGTTGCCTGTTCTTTGTCAGCCAAAACCCGGTTTCTTCAGTGAAAAAATAACGCAAATCATCCTCTGCATTTCTTTTGTGTAGTTTAAGTTAGGTTGTCTGTTCTTACATTGGTTGTGACTTTGCGTTTCCTGTTTGTGGTTTCTTGTTTAATTCTTGCTAATTAATTTTGTTTTTCCCGTTTTGAACAAAGATCTGCAAGATATTTAGCTTGGTTCTGCTTTATACTTTTTTCTGCTTCTAGTTTACTTGAGCACCTTTCTGGTGTTCCAGCGTGAAATATTCAGCAGGTTACTGAAATCAGATATATCCAATGGTCGACTGCTGATATGTCAACATTTCCTCTAGATGATTTTGCAGGCTTTTCCAACACCATTTGGCAGAGCCTCATTGGTGCTGCTTTAAGTAGTTATCAGAATGCATGCGTAAGTGTAAGGGATGTTCTCAAGCCTACCAGCTCTATCTTAGGTCTTGCAAAAAAATACAAATCATCAAGACAGATACTGTCATCTGTTGCAGATTATATGGACTTTCACTATGGGTAAGCAATTTATAATACGCTTATAACTTGTAGCATATATCTTGGCTTGCATTATTGTTTATAGTATCTCTTCTTATTGGCTGCTTTCGGTCTCATACGTGCTCAAATGTTAGGTCGACTTTCCAAGTAAACAGTGATGCAACAACCAATCCAGATCTTGAAGCAGTGAACGTGGTGGATGCAGTAAACATATTTTCCGAGAACCTGTACAATCCAGACAAGGGGATTCGTGTTGCAACTCTTAGAATATTATGCCACTATGAACTTCTGAAATGTGAATCTTTGAGATCGAAGCAGCTCTCTGAGCAACATACGGATGTGGGGGCTTCTGAAGCAAGTTTTGATAACACTGAATGCTGCAATGTATACTTCTCCTCATATTCTAACTGCACTGAATATGTGCTGATTTGACCAATTCTAATAATTTGGTGTGACCATGTAGGTATTGAAATTGCTTCTCACAATTGAGGAAACGCCCATAACAGTTGCCACAAGCAGAAAGCTCACCCTGCTAGTTTCTAGAATTCAGTCTTCTGTATCGGCTGGAAGGGTATCTGAAGCTTATGTGTTGCCTGTGTTTTACGGGATTATTGGGATTCTGTACAATCAGTTTGCAGATCTGTCAAATTCAGCTTTTGAGTGCCTTTCTGTTCTGATAAACTTATATCCAGGGCTTCTGTGGGATCAATTTGTCAGTTTTTTTGAGCAGTGCCAGGCTATGTTCTTAAAGATTCATGCACTAGATGCTGATGGAAATGCCGAACCATATAACGAAGCAACCGGTTTGTTGGCTTACTCCCTCCTCTTGTTTGCTAATCTGATTTTCGGTTTGTTGATCTCTGTCATATCAGCATTATTGGGCGAAACATTTTCTGGTTCTGTTGATGCCTTGTTTTAACTGGACTTGTCTTTCTTTTCCTTTTTCTTTTCTTTTTATTTCAAGTAAGCATAAGAAGACTAGGTCTTTTGTGGATTATTAGTTCATTTGCAGTCTTGCTTTCTTTTTTCCATGGCTGACTCATAGCTCCTGACTTATCTTGTCCAGAGCTGGTTGAACGTTTCCGCTTGTTTCATGATGAAGCGTCTTTTGACAGATCCCGCTCATTGATACTGTCTCTGCTTCTTCAAGCTTTACAAAAGATACCAACTGTTGCAGAATCTCATTCTCGTCAAATAGTACCATTATATTTGAAGTTTATGGGTTACAATGATGGGAACCCTTGGTAACTTACTTTGTTCTCTGCATTCCACTTCTACTATTTGGAAGCAAATCAATTTTATATTGTGTTCTGCAAAGATCTCACGAAAATCTGTCACTTGTTTCTCTCTTGTAGTGTGGAATCATTCGATTCAAAGGTTTGCAAGGGGAAGGACTGGAAGCTTGTCCTTGTGGAGTGGCTAAACCTTTTAAAATTGATGAAGAATTCCAGATCGTTTTACCGTAGCCAGCCACTGAAAGAAGTTTTAGTCAATAGGTCTGTAGATGCCTTCATTTTCGCTCTCCAAAGTTTTATGTGTGTTGTTTAGTCATATGCCTTCAACAATGAATATGTTGTTAGCCCCTGTAAGTTCAACATTGAATCTTGATGTGGGCTGAAATTTCAGGCTTCTTGATGACAATGATGCTGATGTGCANACAAAAGTTTTGGATTGTCTGTTGAATTGGAAAGATGAATTTTTGGTCCCCTATGAGATGCATTTGAAGAACCTTATAAATTCCAAGTGTTTAAGAGAAGAACTTGCTACTTGGAGTTTATCGAAAGAGTCTAATCTGATAGAAGAAGAGCACAGGGAAAAACTTGTTCCGCTGATTATTCGACTGCTTATGCCAAAAGTTAGAAGTTTAAAAACCCTTGCTTCACGGAAGGTCGGCAAGATAACTTCTTCTTCTTCTTCCCTTTTTTTTTTTTTTTTTTTTGTTGACTTTAATGCATTTTTGATGGTAATTAACATGGATCTACCAAGTTTTTATCCGGGTTTTCGTTTCCATCTTTTCTCTTTGATGACCCTATCTTTATCACAGCATGCGAGTGTCAACAATCGAAAAGCAGTTCTTGGATTCATCGCTCAACTGCCTGTTGATGAGCTTCACCTTTTCTTCGCTTTGTTGGTGAAGTCTATACAGACGTCCGAATCTGGTAGCGATGGTACCAAATATTGGGTTTGGGGTTCAGTCAAACACGACATGGACGATTTTCAACTGTCTGATTTCTTGGATCACTTCACCGGGGAAAATATATTGGCTCTTCCCTGGAAAAAGAGATATGGATTTCTACATGTGGTTCAAGAAATATTTGGAGTTTTTGATGCCTCTCATGTTACACCTTTTATTAATCTCCTCATGGGCTTTGTTGTGCGGATTCTAGAAAGCTGTGCCTCAGCTCTTCACAACCAATGTAATAAGCAAGCGACTGAAGTGGGGGATTCTTCTGCAGCTAGTACAAGTATAGGGGAACAAGATGTTCAACCTCAGAGCCATGCAGCGGTAATAATGCGTTGCTCTATCTTAATAAGAAATCATTTTGATTCGTGTCGTTTTTTCTGTTCAGGAATTTACTGCATTCTATCCCCTTAACATCTGTTTTTCCCCCTGCGTTCTTTAGCAGTGGTTGGTTGGGGTGTTTAGCCAATAAAGACATCTACTAGATTAACTCTGTAGGCACAGACAAACTATCAAATACACGTCTGTCTGTTGGCTCATAACTCATAAGTAATAGACCCTCGAAAGATCCCTTCATTGCCAGAAAATCATATATCTGATGCATTATACTTGACCGTTATAGTGTGGTTGCTATTTAAGTTGGGCAGTCTTTCTTATCTTACTGGTGAATATATGTGCAGACCAGTTTGGATCACAAGCAGATCAAAGATTTGAGATCCTTATGCCTGAAGATAATTTCTCTTGTTCTTAATAAGTTCGAGGACCATGATTTTGGCTCCGTTTTCTGGGACCTATTCTTCAAATCTTTGAAGCCTTTAATAGATGGATTCAAGCTGGAGGGTTCAAGCAGCGAGAAGCCAAGTTCTCTGTTTTTCTGCTTCCTTGCTATGAGTCAGAGTCAGAATCTTGTGTCACTACTGTGCAGAGAAAAGAACCTGATTCCAGACATTTTTGCTATTTTGTCTGTTCCAACAGCATCTGAAGCTATGGTGTCGGGCGTTCTTAAGTTCATCGAGAACCTTCTTAATCTTGAACTTGAGTTTGGGGTTGAAAAAAATGATGTTAGGGAAGTGTTGCTTCCAAACCTTGAGGCTCTTGTGGATAGCTTACATCATCTTTTCCAGAACAACGCTGAAAAGAAGAGGTTTGTATGACTACCTATATATGCGGGCTACAATTTTTTATCTAGACTGTGATCAACAAGTAATTGTGCTTCTACATAAGTTCTGGCTGGCGCTCGTCTTCTGGTTTGCCTTCTTTTTTTCTTTTCTTTTTTTCTTTTTTTGGTCTTTAATTTTAATATTTTTTGAAAGGAGTTTGCTGCTTGTTTGTTGATGAACAGCTTCTTCGTACTGATCTTGGCTACGTACCTTCAATATGTATGTTATGTGAAGTATCCAATCATGATTGATTCACTTCCAATATTAGTTGAAGGTGCCTTTTATCTTTGACTGCTGTGACTCTGGTAATTTACGAATGAATAGAACCAGAATGCTTGGGTTGGCTTCCTTTGGACGGGTTTTGAGATTTGTTTCATGACATCTGCAACCTTGTATGATGTTATGGGGCTAAAACTTCCCTCTTCTCCTACTCTTCCTCCCAACCTGTCCTGCTCATTTCATTGGGTCTTGGAAGAGTATTGCTGCTGTTGAGTACTCTAATTGCTTTGATAGGGAAATAGAAAACATGGTAGACATTTTTTACGAACTTACTCCTACTGATACATTTTGTTTCCAGTCCTTCAGAACTTGCTAAATAGCCAAACTCTACGATTTCCCCATCATAAGAATTCCAGTTGTTTTTGCCAGTCAATTTGACGGGACCAACCTTGTTTGAGCTCTTATAATTGTGAGACTCGTTGAGTAGATTGGTAGAAGAGTAGGCATGTTTCGTTGGAGGATCATACATTATTCTTAACCTTGAAGTTCTCTTCCGCTTGTTTGGTTATGATGATGACAAAGGAAGCAATAGAAAGGACGGGAAAGAAAACTAAAGAGAACATAATTTGTCATTGTTTGGTTTGGGAGACAGAAGCGAAATGAAACAACTAAGTTTCTTGTGTTTTTTGGCCATTTGGGTAGAAACAAAGGCAAGAGACATGACGAGAAAGGAAAACAAAGGAAATAACAGGGAGTGTATGGAACGACTCATTTTTCCATTTTCAGTATGTGGTTAGCTAATAAGATCACCCTTACGCTATCTTGGGCGGGCGACTGGGCTGATATTTATGTAATGGCTAGCTAATAACATGGGAAAAGAACACATTTTGCAGCTGATAAGTTTCATTCTACGCGAAAGTGTAGTGGGAGTCATGAGGAAGCTTTCAGTGAGTTCCTTTCGTTGCTATTGCTTTAGATTTTATTGAAACAGACATGGGAAAGTTCTCTTCTTTTTGCTCGTTTCTTTTCCTATGAATTCCTTCCAACCAAGTGTCTGGGTTGTCACTGCTTATGGACCCGAACCTGGGTGATCTATCCATGTTTTGTTGTACTGACTGGAGTTTAAGTCTCTATTAGACTGTGCACTCTTCGCCTCATGTGGCCGCCCTCTCATAACTTGGTCATGCATTTTCTTCTTTGGAGTTGTGTCAATAGCCTTTCATGTTGATATGTAGCGAATAATTATGATTTAACTGATTGGGGTGTACGTAATCTCATGCATTCTCTATTTAGGTGCCATTCGGTGGATTTTGCATGAACAGAAGATTCATTAGTAGTCTTTGTTTTCCTTTTTTTTTTTTTTTTTAATCTATCTAATTTTCCTTGTTTTTGTTTCTTTGGTTACATGTCCTTGTTTCAGGAAGTTGTTTAGACATCCTGAGGAAACTATTCTTAGAGTGTTCAAGTTGTTGTCGAAGTTCATTAATGATAAATTTGCAGCAATGAAGTTTGTGGATATTTTACTACCGCTTGCTAGTGATGGAGTTAAAAATTCTGGTTAGATCTTATTCTCCCTTTTTTTTAATCTCTGCTACTTTGTCTGCGTTATTGTAAGTTCTTTTGTATTCACGTGTGTTTATTTTTCTGTGTTAGATGTATGTGTGGAGGCTTTGCAGATTCTCCGAGAAGTTGCTCCAGTTCTAGGAAGTGAAACTACCTCGAAGATATTGAATTCTGTATCCCCCATTCTCGTTTCTGCTCGACTGGACATACGGTTGTCTGTCTGTGATCTTTTTGATGCCCTTGCTGAGAATGATTCATCAATAGTGTCTACGGTAATTATCTGTATTTGATTTGTGATGAGTTTTTGTTGGTCTT
Organism: Kewa caespitosa; assembly: GCA_900322205.1. Classification (NCBI taxonomy): domain Eukaryota; kingdom Viridiplantae; phylum Streptophyta; class Magnoliopsida; order Caryophyllales; family Kewaceae; genus Kewa; species Kewa caespitosa. Next base: position 25,035 of record ONZA01003914.1, read on the forward strand.
CTTTATAACTAATTATAGTAATCTGTTTATTTTGGTAATGACTTCTTCATTTCATTTATTGGGCTACCTATTGGCCTGCAGGCAAAGCTTATCCGTCAGTTGAATGCAACTTCAGCAATGGAAACTGAATTTGAAACCATTTTTAATGCTTATGACCAAATTACTGTGGACTACTTCGGACATATCAGGGAGGATCAAGCATTAGTGATACTCTCACATTGCATTTACGACATGATGTCAGAAGAATTTACACTCCGGCGAAAAGCATATGGATCGTTGCTATCATTTGTTGATTTCTCAGCGCTGGTAATTGAGGAAGTAGAAGAAAAGCAGGTAAAGCAGATACTGGTAGGAGATGGCTGTACCTGGACTAGTGCTCACGTCCATCGAATTGTGAATAAGTTTCTTTTTAAGCACATGGGAGATGCTATGAGCAAAGAAGGAATACGTGAGGTAACTTCCTTGATATCATGCATAGCTTTGATAGTAGACTCGCTTGCTAGGTTCAACTAGACATTGATTAGTTTCTCTTTGACCGGTCAAATGCTGGCCGGCCCGCGATCCCGGCCCATACCCAACATGTTTTTGGGTTTTTCGTGAAATTTCTTAACCTGAAAGCCAGAAAGAGTTGACTGAGAATTGGACTGACCCAAAACTTAACCCTAATCAAACCTGAACCTGACCTGGCAACCTTGAGGTCTCACTTTCTCCGGATGGTTTGATTTTAGGGATGGATTGATTTGCTTCGGAAAATGGTGGAGAAGCTTTCAGGAATCCCAAGTCTTAGAACTTTGAAGGGTCTCCACAGTAAAGATGTTGAAGTAGACTTCTTTGCCAACATCATTCACTTGCAGGTAACTTTCTTGTATCAGACATTCAGACTAGCTTGACAGAGCCAACGATGTAAAGAAGTTTGTACGGTTATATAATTAAATTGCGTTATTGCCTATGACATTCTGCTGCATCTATATCCAAGTTGAAAATCTTCTCTGGTAGTCTGGCTTACTTCTGACATATATTTTATTTAGTTGTATTTTTTCCAACCTGAGCTATCTTGTCTACCTTTCAATTTGATATATATGCACAAAAAAGTGAGACATCCAGGTGCTCAATGGTTTTTTTCTGCATTGATGAACATCTTGCTATTCGAAATTTGCCTTCACCTTCTGTCACTATTGCTGGTCTTTTCCATTTGGAGGTTTCAGATCTGCATGGTCCATTTTCTGAAATAATTTGGTGTGCCTTGATATCTCTTCTTCATGTGTGTTAATTAATTACCAGTATTTACTATTAATTTTGTCAGTTGTAACGTAGTGATGCATTCTACTAGCTGGTAACTGTTCTCTTCGATGAAGTTACAGAAAGTTGACCATTCATATTTGGGGTCAATAGGAACCAAAACAACCTCTTTGTTTTGGGGATTAGGACTAAGGTTCCGTATGTCTGAACCCTATTCACTCACCTTAGGTCATGAGACTCTTGGGTAATGATGGTAATGACTACTAAGCTACTAGCCCACAGGCCACTGTAGTCTTACTGTTATTCAAATGCTCTACTGTCTTGGTCACTACTACTCTCCTCTGCTGCTTTCTGTCCGTGTTCCTTCTTTCTTTTCATTTCGTTTTCTGGTTGGAGACACTTTTGGAGAAAAGCTTCTATCTACCCTTTTCTGGTTCTTTGGTTAACGGCTGCATAATGGCTTCCCAGTAATGAGCCTTATATTTGGGAGTTATTTAATTTTATGTTTCGTAAAAGTAACATTACTTAGTTTGTATTCAAGCGAATGGGTTTCTGACTGAACTTTGTTCTTCTAGATTCACAGGAGAGTGAGGGCGTTGTCGCGCTTCCGGAATATAGTGGCAACTGGGCAGATTTCTGAGGTTTTCTTTCATTTTCTTCACTGAATTCATTTTATTTAGAGCCAGTTTCAACTCCTTGATTTATGTAACTCTTTGTTCTATTTCAGCTTATTTTGAAGAGAGTATTCCTCCCCTTCTTCTTCAGTATATTATTTGATGCGCAAACTGGGAAGAAAGAACATCTAAGAAGTGCCTGCCTGGACACCATTGCTTCAATTTCTGGTCAATTGGGATGGAAATCATACTTTGATTTACTAATGAGGTGTTTCAAGGACATGGCAAAGAAATCTGATAGGGAGAAGAAGGTCTTCTTGCGACTTGTTTGTTCTATTCTTGACCAATTTCATTTTTCAGAAACTTCAGTGCAATGTGCAGAAGCTTCCATAAATGATTTGTCAGATCAAGACCCCACGGCAACACCAGAAATCATGATGACTTCCAGAAGTGCCAGCTCTGTGAAGTTCTCTGAAATACAGTCTTGTCTAATCGGAAATGTGCTTCCGAAGTTACAAAAGTTGCTCGTATCTGATTCTCAGAACGTAAATGTTAACATCAGCCTTGCCATACTGAAAATTCTCAAAAGACTTCCCAGTGACGTCATGGAATCTCAGCTTTCAAGTATTGTTCATCGTATTTCAAACTTCCTTAAAAGTCGTTTGTCAAACATTCGTGATGAAGCAAGATCTGCTTTGGCTGCATGTTTAAAGGAACTTGGATTTGGGTACCTGCAGTTCATTGTCAAAGTTTTGAAGGCAACATTGAAAAGAGGATTTGAGCTCCATGTTCTGGGATATACCCTTCACTTCATTTTGTCAAAAGACCTTCCTGGTTCTGTTGGTGGGAAGCTAGATTATTGTTTGGATGATCTCCTCGCTGTGGCAGATAATGACATTTTCGGAGAGGTGGCTGAGCAAAAAGATGTCGAAAAGATCGCTTCCAAAATGAAAGAGACCAAGAAACAAATGTCTTTTGATACTCTTAAGTTAATTGCACAAAATGTGACATTTAAAACCCATGGGTCTAAGCTGCTTTCACCAGTGTTAGCTCGACTTCAGAATCATTTGACCCCAAAACTGAAACTTAAACTGGAGACAATGTTAAATCACATTGCTGAGGGCATTGAGAGAAACTCATCTGTGAATCAAACTGATCTCTTTATCTTCGTATACGGCCTTGTTGATGATTGGATCTCCGGAGAGCATGATAAAAGTGAAATTTCGTCAGCTGTGAGATTGGATAAAGGAAAATTGGGGGAGGCAAAGTGTAAAATGCCTATGAAAGGGTGTACCGGGAATAAGTCACTAAGATCACATCTCATTGCTGTATTCGCTCTTGGCCTGCTTCACAATCGTATGAAGAACCTTAACTTGGACAAAGGGGATGATCAGCTGCTCTCCATGTTGGATCCCTTCGTTAAGCTGCTGATATCATGCTTGAGCTCCAAGTATGAAGAGATTGTATCTGTTTCTCTTAAGTGTACCTTCCCTTTAATAAGACTGCCTCTCCCATCTTTGGAATCACATGCTGACAAGATAAAAACGAAACTTCTGGACATTGCTCAAGGTTCTTCTGATGTGGATAGTCCTGTAACACAGTCATGTCTAAAGTTGTTGACAGCGCTGCTCCGGAGCTCCAAAACTACACTTTCTCCAGATCAGTTACATGTGTTGATCCAGTTTCCTCTTTTTGTTGATCTTGAAAAGAATCCCTCCTTCATCGCCCTAACACTTTTGAAGGCAATTGTTCGACGAAATATTGTAGTTCATGAGATATATGACCTTGTAACTAGAGTTTCAGAACTTATGATAACTAGTCAAGACGAAGCTGTTCGCAGAAAATGCAGTCAAATTTTATTGCAGTTCTTGCTTAACTATAAACTGAAGCCGAAACGCAGACAACAGCATCTTGATCTCCTTATTTCTGGTCTAAGGTAAGGATCCCGTGTGTAATTGCAAGAGATGAAAACAAAAAATTATTGGTTTTGCTCTTGTGTACCTGACATCAAATTAAATTCTTTCTACAGGTATGAACATGCCTCTGGGAGGGAGGCTGTGCTGGAAATGCTTGACACAATTATCAAAAGATTTCCAAAAGACATCATCGATGAGCTGTCACAAGAACTATTTGTCCATTTGGTGGCTGCTTTGGCGAATGATCATGACAATCAAGTTCGCTCCTTGATTGGGATAGTCATAAAGCATCTCATTAGCCGCGTAAGCATGCAGTCACTTCGTTCCATTCTTGAAAAATGCATTGCCTGGTATTCGGGTGAGAAACAACACCTTTGGAGCACATCAGCACAGGTAATGTTATCATCCCTAGCAGCTCTTTATGTCAGTTTTTTCTGACCTGATGTGTTGCTTGGCATGTGCTGGCTGGTTCAGTGTGATGTAGAAATGATGGAGTTTCGCTCTTTATAGTCAGTTTTCTTTGATTAATTATGAGCTATATCATTGAAGTAATGAGGCATGAGTGATGAAAACTTTTATGTTCTCTAATTAATGTCAGTCAAGGGCTCTAGATATTTGTGTTCGCCTGTTGTAGTCAGAAAGGGAAAAGAAAACCTAACTGCTGGTAAATATTTGTGGTTAAAAACTATTGTCTTGGGGCAACTAATATAAGATGCAAGTCTGTAATTATAGCACAAACAACCCATTTATAGTATGATTAACATCTTTTGCCTTTGCTGGGACTTGATGGTGGTATCATTGAACATTGAGCGGTGATAAAAAATGTTCTAATTATGCTTATCAAGCCTGCTTGATTTATTTAAGATTTTAGACTTGTGTAGACTCTTTGCATTTACTGATGCAATCATTTTGCAGACTCTTGGCTTTGTCGTTGAAGTAATGAAGACAGGATTTCAGAAGCACATCAATAGGGTGTTACCTGTCATGAGGAAAATTGTGCAGTCTGCTGTTGCTGTGGTGAATGATGTGCAGCTAAATCTTGTGGATCAAGGAACAATTCCTTTTTGGAAGGAGGCATATTACTCGTTAGTTCTGCTGGAAAAGATTCTGACACAGATACCAGATCCTTTTTTTGATAGCGAGAGTGAGGTAAACAGCTTAATGTCTCCTTCATCTCCTCCCCAAAGGAAAAGAAATAATAGAAAAGAAAAGAAAAGAAAGAGTGCTGCTCCTGTGATTATCGTGACACCAAATTCCAAGTAGTAGGCCTTGAGTCATGTGAAATTAATTGATATGATTTGTGAACAGAGAACACTATTGTCCTTTCAAATGGTTCATGGAGTAAGTTGTCTGTGAAAGGTTAATCTTGAAGGTAAGTGTCCTGTCTTAAGAATCTTTGTGGGGATGGTGTCATAATTCTCTCTTTTGGTTGGCCTTTCAGTACATTGGGATTGGTTTGGGTGTTGTGAATAAACACTGAAGTGCGTCCCATTTAGAACTTTTCGTGCATGGAGATGAACTATGACACTAGTTTTTCAGAAGTCCAAGTCTAAAGTCTGTTCATATAGCATAAAAGTAGATACATTCTTCTTTCTGTGGTTCCTTTTACTGTTGCCTTGTTATCTAATGCTTTCAGAAGTCTAGACAAAAAGGTTCAACCTTTTTATGTCCAATCTTTGGACCCTCTAACCCCTGATAAAGGAAGTTGCATATTTAGTTGTTCCAGATCATTTGGGACCATGCCTTGCTGTCACTTAACCTCTGCTGTTTGTTATCATCCTTGTCTCTTTTCAGGATATGTGGGAAGCCATCTCTGAGTTCTTGATGCATCCACATCCATGGATTTGTAACATATCCAGCCGTCTTGTGGCATTATACTTTGAGCAAATGAAAAAGCAGGGGAAGGTGCTAGGAAAGACTTGTCTCACAAGCACGAGCAGACTTTTCTTCATAGCTGCCTCTCTATGCTGCCTAGTGAAGGTTCAGGTGCCTGATAAAGGCGCGAGGAAACATATTAAGGGGAATGTTGCATTCACTGTATGTGGAATACAATCTTTATTGCGGCAAACAGAATGCAAGGATCCTAGTACTTTCTGGACTTGCCTTAGTCCACATGAGCAAAGATGTTTTCTTAAAGCTTGTAGGATGCTTGATGCGAACGGAAGGGGCATTGAAGGGTCTTTTGCTTATGGATTTAACAATAGTTCTGAGCAGAATGAAGACAAAGATCCTAGTTCTATTCTTGTCTCTGGTCTGCTTAAAACATTGGGGCAAACTGCCCTTCAAGCAGAGGATGTTCAGGTAAAGAGCTTTCAGATCAAGTCCATAATTATCTGGTTATAAGCGTTGGACATTCAGCTTATTCTTTTACTTCTCTGTGAGGCTTGTACATATGAACTTTGTTGATAATAATGTTCTACATTACAATGCAGACGAAAGCAATTCTTGGATGTCTCAAACTGATTGCTTCCCAGTTTAGCTTGGAAGACCACCGGCAGCATGCGATTCAGTTGCTTCTGCCCATTTACAGACTTTGTGAGGGATTTTCAGGAAAAGTTGTTTCAGGTGAGCTTTCCGCTCTCTCTGCTTGGAACCGATCCTGTCACTCATGTTGTGAATCTTGTCTATGACATGCTGTGTTGCAATGTGGATTTTATTTTGGAAGCGCAGATTTTTGGTCTCAAGTGTGAATGTGGATTTATTTTGGAAGCGCAGAATTAATTAGGCATAATCATTTTGACATTTTTTTTGTCGTTTCTCATTTTGATCTCTGCCCAGATGATGTAAAGCAACGTGCAGAAAAAGTCCGTCAAAAGATGGAAGAAACACTAGGAGACCAGTTATTTTTAGAAACTTACAACCAGATCAGACGTGATCTTGGAGACAAAAGGAACAAGAGGAAGCGAGAAGAGAAGGTCATGGCCGTCGTCAATCCTGAACGAAATGCCAAGAGAAAACTGAGAATGTCTGCCAAACATAAAGCCCATAAGAAGAGGAAAATCATGTCCATGAAGATGGGCAGATGGATGCGTTAAGGGATCGAAACAATGCATGGCCGTGTACACAGTTACCTTGAGGTGGAGTATATAATCATTTGACGAGGGAACCAATCTTATTTATTGTGTTTGTTAGTTAGTGAAGGATGAATTATAATGCGAGGACTGATTATTCATTGTTTTAGTGATAGGTCAAGTGCATAATTATGTAATTTGTTGTAAATAAGCTGGGGGCAAGAAAATCAGGGGTTTGGGATGTCCCAAAGCTAAAATCTTGGATGCAAATTTAATTAGAGATTATACATGCATTTGAAGTGAGGGCTTCATCAGCCACCGTGTTCATGCTTCTTCGTTGAATTTCGTCACTAGTCTCCAATTTTATGAGGTTTACAAAGCAGCAACTGGAGAGAGAAACTAGTTATCTCTCTGGATTAATGGTTTTCTTTCTCTATCCTATGTGGCCTAATAAAAAATTATTACTTTGATAAAAATTTATCTGTAATTAATCTAGGCCCCTTCTCATACGTGCAAAGTCACGTCATTCTCAAGCTCGTATCTAGGGAATTTAAAGTTTGAGAAAAATACTCCATCACTTGGAATTTTAATTGATCAAGCTTGCAGTTTCATCAGCTAAGCATTGTTCACCTTAAGTTTGCTTAATCATACTGAACTTAACTACTAATCTCAATTAGGCTCATTTTCAAGACAAACCAAGCTTTGAGTAAATCCAGATTCAAATTTAGTAAAGTCTCAGTTGTGGTGAGCGACCCTTCAGTTGTGGTGTTCAAAATGACATTCACGTACCTTGGTTTTTTGTTTATTGATATGATCTTATGTTGAGAATCTAGATAATAAGTGTATTGATTTTTATTATTCTTTCCTTCTTATTTCGGGGGGTTAAAAGAANATGAGAACTTCAATTTTATTAATTTTTGTATTAGAAATT
>ONZA01003939.1:4405-20992 GCA_900322205.1 Kewa caespitosa
GTACTGAAGTTCCGCAATTTCGTAGAAGCACACTGTTGCAGTCGCAAAGGCCACACGGAGACCAATGCGTCCATTCTAGAGGATTTGAGCAGCCGGCAATCGTTGTAACAGTATTACTCTTAAACTGGCTGCAAATTTGCAAATTGGGTTGCTGCTGTATCAGAATGGCAGCACGCATGAAAGTTTGAATGTCAGTGTGGTTGGCGTCTGTCACCCAAGATCTGAATTTACATATATGCTCAATGTAGCCTTTAAAGAATCCATAAGAGTTTGACCTTCAAAACACCAAGACCGTACAAAGGCACACCATTTACTGGACACCTGTGGAACAACATTGCTACAGGCCAACATGGCCTGTTACTGCTGTAGTATTCACCCAAGGAAGGACAAAGGGTGCCAAGTGCAATACCAAAGATCAAATGAATAAATGGCCAAATGGCGAGATTGGAGTACCCTCCCGGCCAGCACCAACTCCTACACCCAACTTCCCAATAACAACTCAAACAACTGGTGAATCTCCCCTGCAATACACAAAGCCAGCCAATCACATCAAATTAAAACTCGGATTGTCATGGAGAACACCTTCAGGGGGACAGGCGTAGATGCACCAGTCTTTCAGTGAACTTCAGAATCATACCCCAAACAAATGCTGCGCTGTAGGAAGTTCGAAATTTAAAAGGAGGCAACCCTCCTATTAAATTATCAACCTGTAATTCACTACATCAATGAACAGTTCGCAAGCAAAACAAGACCTTAAATCATTGCGACTACCTGCCAAAACCACCACTTATGAGAAAAAAACACACAAATTGCACAGAAAAAGCTGAAAAACAAACCCTATTGAAGTTATGATAAAAGCACCGGGAGGGGGGGGGGGTGGCGTCGCAGAAATAATTGGGAATCTGATGTTTCAGTTGTGGCTCATCGACGAAGCTCCTGTAGGATTTTATTTACAGTTTTTTCATTGCCCTCACAAGAAAGTTGAATCTGTGGTGGTCTCATTTGCTGCTTGTAGCTTTTTGTGTTTTGTGTTTTGTGTTTTGCCAGTATTCAATGTGAACCTATACTCCGTCCACGCTGTATCCAGTCCCATTTCAGCTTGCTTTAATTGTATTTCTGTTAATCTCATCTTGTTCTTTCTGAGTATCAATGTATCATGGACCACTACGATCTGTGAAATTTTGTGGCCACCTAGGATCTGCAAATTTAGGGAAGGACCTAAGTATTGGTTGATCAATTAAATGTGTTAACTGCCAATGAGAATGTTTGAGAGCTTCCTGCTTGTTTTGTTTCATAGTTTGTTTTTTCCCTTGTGTTGCTAGTCATTCTTTGTCATCTTTTCTCTCACTCTCTTTCCCTCACCCCTCTTCTTTATTCAACATCTGATGGGTTGAATGGTGGTTGGAGACAGATTGATGCTGCTTTAAGGGAGGGGGTTGGGGTACTGAAGCTGATACCATCAGAAGGCCTGGCAGAATGTGGAAGATGGTTCAACAGAGAGCAAAAGTACAAGCATATAAGGCCACACATGACAATCACCTTGGAAGGTGAAGACAAACATTTGGCTCCCTAAAAGTTCGCAATTTGCAGTTGCAGGCCAAATCATCTGGATACCCTATGGCTTATACTTGGATGATCAACTGATTTGTCGGCGTTCTTGCATTGTAAACAGCGAAATGTTGTGTAAATGCCATGACGAAAAAATCCGAGCAGCTTAAGAGTCCACATTTGTAAGTAACACTTGATCATTTAGCTAAACGTGTTTCATTTTTTCCTAGGTGTTTTTTCTTATCTGAGGACCCACAGTTATGTGGCTGTGCTGTCAGTCTGTAATTTTGATCGCTGATGGGAGGCAGGATGGATCATGGCTTGTGGTCCTGTAAGCTGTTTCGCCGGTCCTAATTTATAGTAGAGTTGTGGAGCCATTTTCTTGTCTGAAACCTTTTTACTCCTATGCCCCATTTTTGGCTGTACCAATAGCGAATGACTTCAGGACAGAAAACCTGAACTGACAGTTTCACCTCTGACAAAACTTCAAGTTCATGACATGCACAAAATTATGTAATAATAATATGAATCGAAAATTCTGAACTTGTACAGTAAAATATTGAAAAAATGATAAATTTATAATCCTTTTGTCTCAAATAGAAAAGAAAAAAATGTGTGTCTAGCATTTTACGAACCCGGTAGTGCACTTTAAAAGTATCGAAAACTGTTTTCCTGAATCTATTTGAAATTGAGATGTATGAATTAACTTTTATAATATGAGATGAATGGAGCAAATTGATTGGATATTAGTGAATAAATTTCATCCCAAGAATATTGCTTCACAACGTTTTGAGCAAAAATACTTGTGAAAGAAGACATCGTATCTTCATTTTCCAAAAGAAAAAAAGAAAAAGAAAACAGAAGGTAAACGAAAAACAAAAATAAAAAAAATAACAATGAAAATAAATGCAAAAGAATTGGGTTGCTGGAGAAATAATGAGCATAGGTAAATTGGTCCACGAATTGGCCAATAATTGTTGAAACGTTTGTCCACACATTCACATTTCTATGGTACACTCACTACGTAGCTAATAATATGTGCTTCTGTCTCCATGGAATCTATGGAGAGGGACGACCACCAAACCAAGTATTGCAGTGCTAGTAAATTACTATTACTACTACTACTATAGTTTACAATATGACACTTTTGAGTATTCCTGGTTCATCGCAATGTCGTCTCAACTCTCAAGCAGGGAAATTCCTCTTTCCAAAATGCAAAAAAGTTTCTCAAAAATGTGACAAAAGTGAGAAAATATGAATTAGATCTTTTTTTATTACCATAATCAAGCTTTTTTGAATAGTGTGTAGCTTCTAAGTGTGTTTACGATAATTCATATGTTCTTCAAAAGATCTTCACTTGTTCTGAATTCAATATCGAAGAGTCAAACGAAATATTATCACCTCAGTTCAATTCGGTTCTACCCAATCTAGTACAATCCAACCCAAATAAATAGAGTCCAAACCAAGTGACATGAACACATAAGATGGACGGAGGGAATAATCAATGGAGCTGAATTGTGTGGCACAGAATGCAGAAAGTAAATATCAGATTATCTATCCAGAAAGGTTTCAATGGGCCGTCTACAAAAAAAAACGTGGAGAAACAAACAATAGAAAGTGAGGGGGTACGTAGAAACAAAGAGGAACAATAGATAGATAGATAGGTAGGTCTCATATATAAGAAAGACAGATAGATTGCGTGGGAACCAGACCAGACACCCATGTTGAGAAACACCCAAGTTAAACACCTGCTTCAGCTCAGCTAAGCTAATCATCATCATCATCATCTTCCCTGTGCATAGATCTAGCAACACAACTTGAAGAAGACGTACGGACATCCATCCATCCAATCCAGGATGAGGAAACCATCATCATCATCATCAGCGACACCGTCACCATCTAAACCGACGTCGTCTGGGAGGAGAACAGCGACGACGACTGGTGGGATGAACAAAGCGGGGCTGAAGAAGGGGCCGTGGACTGCTGAGGAGGATGAGCTGTTGGCAAGTTACATAAAGAGGGAAGGAGAAGGCCGGTGGCGGACCTTACCCAAGCGAGCCGGGTTACTCCGGTGTGGGAAGAGCTGCAGGCTCAGGTGGATGAATTACCTCCGTCCTAACGTCAAGCGCGGTCATATCTCTCCTGATGAGGAGGACCTCATCCTTCGTCTCCACCGCCTTCTTGGCAACCGGTACGCAAACATTCTTACCTTCCTTGTCTCTCTATTCAAGGGGTAGGTTAAATAATAGTACATCGAATTCAGTGATGAGATTCAAACTGGATCAGTAGGGTTACAAACCAAGATGTTTACCACTACGCTACAATGCTTTGGGGCATGTTAGGTTAGGTTATAGGTTAGGTAGATGTAAATACCTTTCTTTTCTTGTGCTAAATACCAAGCAAGATGAATGTAGCTAGGGTTTTCTTAATTAGTACTTGATCTCATACATAATTCAGTTTAGTGGACAAATTAAAATGAGGATGAGGGTGAGGATGAGGATGCAGTTGATGAATATGAACATATCCATGTGTATATAGGTGGGCGTTGATAGCAGGGAGGATACCGGGAAGGACGGATAACGAAATAAAGAACTACTGGAACACCCACCTCTCTAAGAAGCTCCTCCGTCAGGGTATCGATCCTCGAACTCACAAGCCGTTCTTGTCCAACACCAACGCCGGGGATAGAGATCAATTAATGCTGTCCACTGATTCCTTCAATCGTGATAGCTACAACTCCTGCAATGAAGGGGCCCTCAACAATAATGCTGCAAACCCTAATCCCATTGGCACCGGTACTAGTACTACCTGTCCCTTGAGTGACATCACAAACAACAACAACAACAATAACAACGATTTTGACAACTCATCCCATGAAGATGATCGCATTGTAGACGATGGAGATGGTAACATAGATGGTGATCAATATTATTCCATGATTAATCTCCTTCGGGGCACTCATCAACGTTACCAAGTTGCTGCTGTCAATGAACAAAGTAGCCCTAATAATCCCTCCAAGAACAGCCACCTTCAGTTGCTGGATGATCATGACGACGATATGATCAACTATGGTGGCGGTGGTGATGATGATGATGATTTATTCTCCACCTTCCTCAACTCCCTCATCAATGAAGACGATATGCACCCCTCTATTATTGCTAGTGATGTTGCTAATCCCCTAAATGCCCAGCATCCACATCAGTTCACTTCGTCCCCCAATTTGGGCTTCAGTGCCACAAACTTGGATGGCCCTCCTCTCTTCTCTGCACCTCCATCTTCCTCCGCAAACCAGTTCCTATGACGCACAAAAGTTGCAAGAGCGGTTCATCATATTACAGTTACATATATGGAGAGCATAAGATATACTTGTAGCTCAATTGTTACTTGAGGATCATCTTGCTTATCATATCATCAAAAGAGAGCAATGATGGCTAGGGATCGAATCGTACTCAATTTCAGCCCTTTGGAACCAAAAAAGAAAATACAATGACTTCTGTATTATTGCTTGTATCTTATGTGTATCATCTGTTAGCATGCGGACTTTTGAGTTCACAACCCACACAATATTAATGTCAAGAACATGAATACATGATAGAGCTTGTCTTTCTCCTCCTCCCTTGTGCTAAATGCAGTATAAACATGATTTTATGTGAATATTCTTAAAGCAACGTAAGGTCGTGTTGTAGTGCTGCCTTCCTGCCCCTCCCCTACCTCTCGTCTTTCAAGGTAAGATCAGCGACCAGCAGCAGCTTTCCTGTAAGAGTGTCAATCCAAAAAAAAAAACTTGCACAAAATGAGAGAAGTCAAAGATTGATGGATTTGTAGAGCTAATACTCCCACGAAAGTATAAAAAGTGAAGTTAGAGATTGTTGGAATGAGACTACAAACAACTAGAAGAGCAACTAGGAAGTCTATGTTGGAAATTGAGGTACTGTAATGGCGAAATATAAATGGATTAACGAACTGAATGTGGGCCACATTGTTTGATGTGTGTGTATACGGTGTCGTATAACCACTGCCTTAGAAACGATTTCGTCGTAACTGGTGTAGTTGTTTATCGACGTCGTCCCCCAAGGTTACCACAGTTCTTCCCAGTCTTGTACACTCGAGATGAGGAAGATGAAACTCGTAGAAGATGCTCACAAAATAAATAGCCAAAAGGGGGAATAAAAAACAGTTGGTCAAGTGATTTGAAAAGCCTCATATAACTACCGCGCACGACGGATAGGTGTGCGTGGGAATTCCTTAGACCAACCTTATAGCATATAGTCAACTCAACTAGACTATCAATATAACATTCCCATATATAAACCCAAAAGTACTCTCCCATTCTACCAATGTGGGACTCTAGAAAAACACAAATGGGCACTATAGAAAGAGAAAAACACAAAGCAAGTGCCGTTATTGCATTACCAACCGTCTACAACAAATTCAACTACATGATTGACTTCACTTGCGTAATGGAACTTTTAAACAATTCTATAAGAAAATAAATCATATTTCTCCCTAAAGATATTGCTCTGAAATTCACAAGCTGCTAGAGCATTTACCTCGAAGCGACTCATACGGCCACAGCCAATTATTTACCTTCAACTGCAAAGTTGTGGTGGTCTAATTTTATTGCTTGGTCTCCTCTTCTCAAGACCAATAACCTCAGGTGTCGCAAACTGATCAGGTGTTGCTAGCTAGAACAAGAAATAGGAACTTCAACTCTTGTGGTTCAATTATGATGATGAAACGTGGTAAAGCTTTTGTCACCACAGCTGTGAAGGCAGGATACCCTATCCCCATACCGATTCCCATTTCAAGAATCCACCCCATACGCGCCCCATTACCCACCTATGTATGATAATATATCCAGACAGATAAATTTGCGGTCACCCCAACACCCGACGATAGTTCACTATTCGCCTTACCCGCCCCATTTTTCCATCTCCATGCCTTAAACAATTTTTTTGTCCTTTAAACTTGTCAACACAATTAAAAAGGGAACTTACTATGATCCATGACACATGAGAATTTAGACCTACTATAAAATGAGAAACTGAAAGCAAAATGTACATCTTTAACTATCAATGCATGTAGTGTTATTTATTTATCATGTGGAAGGGGCGACGGGGCAAAGATATGTCAAGATCTATTACCCTAATACTTGCGACGATACCTGCCTGTTTTCCACAAAACAGCATCCATAGTCGCCAACATCCACCTTTACTGGCATTATATACATAATATAACAAGCTGAGTACCTTTAGGATGAATGCAAGTCATAGAGTCGCCGTGCCAGAATATTGTCGATACACTAGCATGAATCACAATGTTGCATTGATATTGCTACAATGTCACACGTACATATACAATGTTGATACACTGTCTAAGATTTACTGCCTCTTGCTTGGTGCCATGCTGGAAGGCCAAACAGTTTGGTTAGAGTGGTTAATTAGGGTTTTCTGCCCAGGGAAACGCAGTTAAGCAGACCTTAGCTGACAAACTATAGGCAGTGGTTGGCGTGTTGGGTACTCATTGATCGAGCGTTTATACTTCACTTTATCCTTCTCTTTTATGGCTTGTCTATTACGTTCTTCTTTTGGTTTGGTTTGGTTTGTTTCTCAGTCTTAGAATTGGCTGTTTTTGTGGCCTTATTATACTTCAAGATGTGTACTTTGATGGAATGTTCATTATTTATCTGTTTTTATCTTTGTGGGTGTTTCAAGATGCATGATTTTCTTTTCGGGAGTTTGAGTGCAACTTTTCTTTCTCTTGCATTTGCATATACTTAGCATGATTCACGAATATTCAATAAAACTTTACATTATTTATAGTTGGGTTACGTTAGTTGACGGGCACCATCAATATATTTACAACCATGAAACATCATCACATCATCAAAGTCCAGAATCATTAATGCATGGGACAAGTCCTTTAATCTACACAATCAGTTTTTAGTATGAAAAGGCTAATGTTTACAAGTGGAGTATAAATCTAGAGTCGAACAATATTTCTTGCATTGGTTCTCAACTCCCAACTTGCTCCTCTCACAATATCAAGAATAAGAATTGACTAAAACGTTCAATTTGGTAAGAAAATACAGTAATAGAGATCAGATATATATGAAAAACTTCAGAAAGAAGAATCACGTACAATTCAATAAGTTAACGAGTTATCAAAAGAGAGAAAGAAAAAGGAGGTTATTGCTTGGAGCTTTGGATTAGCTAGCTAGCTAGCTAGTTGACCAATGACCGGTAAGTGGTGGAATTCCCATCTCATCTGTCTTCCAAATCCAATGTACTGGGATACCCAACTGTCTTATTTGATTTTTCAACATTGGAGAAAACTTGAGTGACAAGTACAACCATATTTCCAACTAAATATCTTATTCTTCAGCAAACAGTATTAATCAGTAAACCCTCTTTTCTGCAATTGTCAAGGAAAATTATTGTAGCGTTACTATTCTGGTTAATTACCCTATAGCTAGGTTTGGGTTCTCCTTGTGAAAAAATGGACTTGCATGCTCTTTCTGCTGTAACTTGGTCCAATTTCATACTGCTAATTATAGACGAACAAAAAAGAAGAAAGAAGAAAGAATCATGATTTAGTAAATATTAACATTTATATAGTCTGTGTTCGATTGAGTAGATGAATACATGTAACAACTAACCTACAATCGTTATAGTATATTATGCATGAGTGCTACGTCTGGCATCGTTTCCGAAGATGAAGAGACATCAAAGTAGATTTGTAGTCCACTAACGTCACTTTAGCTAAAAGAAAGGGTGACTTGATTAAGAATTAATGGCCACAACCGCGAACAAGAGAGGTGAAGTAGACAAGCAAATTTAAGACACGTGATCGAAGCAAGAGAGATATATTTTCAGGACCAGGAGATGAAATGCTTGAAGTTGGTACGTAGACGAGCGACAACATCTTATGATGTAATGGAACTGACCTGCTTGGAATCTCCAATGTCCCGATTTCTGTTTCCGGAGATGTCCTTTCTCTTCTTCCCCTGTGCTGCTCGCCATGATCATGAACCCTTTTGGTCACAGTGAGATTTTATACATTGTTCCTTTGTGTGGTCTTTTATTGTCATTTTTATTGTGTTGGTGGATGAACAAGGATACACTGAGACAGAGGAAAGGAAGAAAAATCATGTGAGTGCAATTCAACGTGAGATTATATAGGAGGATATGGGAAAAAAGCCACCTATTGGTCCATGCATCTTCATTCACAGTTGCCACCATTACAATTTTTCTTTAAACGTTAACTACTTTTATAGTTTTATTAGCATCCTTCTCCCTGAGTTGAAGAGTATGTATTGACTGGTAGATCTTGTTTTTTCACCAGTAACATTAAGTCATTAACCAAACATTTATAGGATTCGAGTTGATGTAACCAACTGATACTAAACTGTAGTTGTAGCATCTTGAGGGGAAGACCATTTTTAGAATCTCCTTTAATTTTGGAAAATCTTGTGATGTTGAAAAGGAAAAGTTATCCTCCCCATGGCCTCATGAAGAAAGTTGGTTGTGTTAGATTCCTCGGAAGGAAATTAATGATCGGTACACCCTTTATTGCAAGAATATGGAGTTTGTACTGTATCAACGTTTTTTTTTTTGGCAAAAAGGAAGGTGCTAGAGAATGGCGACGAAGGTATCTCTCTCTCGCTACATCATGTTCGGACTCTTGTGTTCAACAATGAATATATCTGACTAACTAAAAAATCAGCGCAAGCACGGTCAAGCATCAACGTAGCACCAACAAGAGGCAAGTATAGTTCCTAGAAGTCGAAAGTTACAAGGGATGAGGAACCGAACCCATGACATTGCCTTACGAAACCACTTGGAAGTAAGCGTGGAACCACTTGAGCACCACCCTAGGCGGTAGCTCTCTCTAGTCAGGATTGTGATTCTCTTATCCGGTACTAGCTAGACCGGGGACCACCAGTTCACCACTTGACCACAGCGATCGAGTGGATGAAGTTTTGAAATTTAGTTACCAACTTACTGAACTAACTTCTCCTCAGCACAAGGACGTTGCTGCATAAATGTTCTTAAATGCTATTTTGGTAATGTCATTGCCAACTTCATTTTTATCAGTTTGTCCACTCTGTCACTGGATTATGATATGTGTTCTAGGACCACCCCCCTCCAATATGTATATTAGAATTAGACTCTTTCACCTTGGATTGATCTTTTTCTTTATCCCTTCCCATGCCATCCATGAAAATATCTGGTAACACCATTCTCATCCAGTCATCCTCACTGTTTGTAGATTAAGTCACATATATAATGTTCCCTTTTCCAATATACTATTATAGTGGCCTAGTGGTATTGAAGAGTTCCACATAAAAAAAAAAAATGCAAAAGAAAAAAAAAAAAAACTATAAAGATGAGAAAAAGAGGTTTGACACCAACACCACAAAGAATGTTAGGATATGATTTGATTTTAGTATTTTATAAAAAAGAGATGGGGCCGCAAAAAGGAGAGATTTGGGGCAACTACAGCCACCAAATCATGTTGTCTGCTTGTACACTTTCTTGTGTACATGGGAGGTGTAAAACCTTGCAACTAAAGTACATTGAAAGATCATGTTCTTAGGATTTAGGGACTGATACCATTACTTATCAGTGTTTTGGTTGTAATAACAGCCAAATGACTAGCACCAGTTCATCTCCTTCATTTCCTCCCTGCAAGTTTTCATCTTCAACAACATCATCATCAAGAAGCAGAAATGCAAGATTTGTCCTTTCATCTCAGTTCACCAATCTGAATAGTTCCCTGATACCAAGATTCTCATTTCCTTCAACAACGAAAGTATGCAAATTTGATGGGCTCAACCTGAAATCTTCGATTGTGGTGAAGTCCTATTCACATGATCATGCTCAAACAAATGGTACTATCCAAGAGGGTACCTCTCAACTTCCAAGCCATGACCCACCTGTTCTTTCTTGGTAAATTTCTCATCTTTATTAACAACATTAGTTTGCATGACCCCGTACTTCCGTTAGTTATGCTGACTTGATAATATTGTGATGAAAAGCACCTGGAAATGGAGGGGCTATTCGATTCGGTATCAGTGTTGTGGAGATAGTGGACCAGCACTGGTTTTGATTCATGGCTTTGGAGCTAACAGGTCTGGTTTCTTACATTCCCTTGTGAACATTTCTTTTTCTTTTGAAGTTTGGCATTGCTTCATGATCCAATTATACTCCAATCTATGCAACTGTCCCTGTCTTAAATATCCAAGTTTGCTTCTTTAATCATGTCTATCTGAATTCGGCTATCGACTTTATCGTGAACTGTGTTATGAACATGATTGAAAACATCTGACATTGTTTAATGGAATGAAATGAAGTGAGATTTCCTTTGACATTTAGTCCTTCATCACTCATCAAAACTCCTTCAATTACCTATCTGTAAGTACATATTGAAATCTTCGTAAGGGCACATGAATCATGGTAAACACATATTGAAGTGAAGTACATAACTGATAAGTTCCAAGCTAAATTGAACTGATCTCGAAATAAGTTGAAGAGAACAGACCCTTATGCAGATGTTCACATTCAAGTAGAATATCTAATTATAATTTGCATGTGTTTGTGTTCATGGGACTGGGAGTGACCATGGTTATTCAAGTAACAGGTACATTAGATCCCTTAAACTAGCAACTCTTCCCTTCTTAACAGTGATCACTGGAGGAAGAACCTTCCAGTTCTCGGAAAGTCACACAGGGTCTACTCCATTGATCTCATTGGCTATGGTTACTCAGATAAACCTAACCCTCGGGATTTTGGGGAAACTCCTTTTTACACATTCGAGACATGGGGCTCGCAGATCAACGACTTTCTTCTGGAGGTAGTCAAAGACGAGGCCTTCTTTATATGCAATTCTATTGGAGGTGGCTGCCTCTTCTTTTCGTTCTTTCTTTCTTCTTTTGCTTTTCAATTTTAAGTTTTTGCGTATCTTTACTCGATCCACCATTGATGAAAGTAGCTAGTAACCTGTTACTATCTAGTTGTTTCCTGTGTTAATTCACCAATTTGATTTCGGACAAGGTCAGAAGTTTCACATGTGGTTTTATGTGTGATCCTTTTTTATGTCTGTGATCCTTCATTTTGGCAACTACTGTTCAGGTATTCAATAATCTTGCTAACGAAAACCAAAACAAACCTTGTCTAATGATTTCCAAATGAAAGCTTCAGAGGTGGTAAACTAGGATATTTCGGAATTTGTTTAAACAAGTGGTTTAGTGGGATCAATACGAAGCAGGCAAATGCTCTGACCTTATATGTTTCTGATAATTCCTTGCAGGGCTTGTCGGACTTCAGGCTGCAGTCATGGTGCCTCATCTCTGCAAGGGCCTTGTCCTTCTAAACATATCTCTTCGAATGCTTCACATTAAGAAGCAGCCTACGCTTGGCAGACCTCTAATAAAATCTTTTCAGAGTTTGCTGCGGTAAATGTGATCACCTGCCACGCTGCCACTGATTCATGTGCTTACAGCGCAATTTGCATTCGATGTATAGCGTTTAACTTGTGTGTTTGGTGGCAGGAATACTGGTCTCGGTAAATTATTCTTCAGAAGTGTAGCTACACCACAGTCTGTTAAGAACATCCTATGCCAGGTATATACTTACCAGCTCTGTTACTAGGATAAGGGAGTGAGTGTTGTGTGTGCTTGCACATCTTTACAGTTTGACCTGAGTAATCAGGTGGTTTTCTAAGTATCAAAGTGCCATATCCAATTGTAATGGATTGCACGAACTGATGAGAGCAAACAAAGGCATAATTCCTCCAGCCAGTATGAGAATCTTTTATCAACATCTAAGCATTTGGGATGAAGAATAGCCAGCACTGCAGTAGAATCATTTTTAAATCTGTAATTCATTTTCTATCTTGTCAGGAAAGGGAGATAAGGCAACTGCATATTTGCGCTGTCTGTTGATGAGAACTACTTATTCTATTTGCCTTCCGTCACCTGTAAACTGCATGTTGTACTGATTGTAATTGTGTTTTGGTAAGCAACAAATGTTTTCTTGGCCAATGTCCAGGATGACCATATGCGATTAAGTAGAACCATGCCGTTGTTTAAGACACTCGAATAGAAGCAGAATGATGTCCGAGAAAAAGGGGATTTTGGGTGAGAATCACTTGTACTAATGAATGTTTTTTCAGTGTTACCATGATACGTCCCAGGTGACAGAGGAACTGGTTGAGAAAATCCTTCTTCCTGGGCTCGAACCCGGTGCTGCTGAGGTTTTCCTCGAGTTCATTTGTTACTCTGACGGCCCTCTTCCTGAGGAACTGCTGCCTCAAGTCAAGGTAAGGATTACTTCTACAGCGGAATTATGTATTATACCACAAGTAATACCATTTACTATTGCCCTGGCCGTAATGATAGAAGACTCTGATTGTTGGTGCCATTTTATGTGGATATGTAAGTTCTATTTCTGTATGCAGTGCCCTGTACTTATAGGGTGGGGCGATAAAGATCCTTGGGAACCCATCGACCTTGGACGAGCATATGGAAACTTCGAATCTGTTGAAGATTTTGTAATCTTGCCTGATGTTGGTCACTGCCCACAGGTCACTGTCTCTCTATCTCTTGTTAGTTGCTACCATTCACTTTGCTTCTTATTCTTTAAACGCTTCTGCTTCCCTATTGTATCCTTAGAGGTTTGATCGAATAGAGTAGACCACAATAGAGTGTTTTTGTCGCAGGTCCTGAGTAGCTGATACTTTCCTTCTTGTAGGATGAGGCACCTCATTTGGTGAACCCGCTTGTGGAGTCATTTGTGGCACGACACTCTGCAGCCAAAGACAGTGTTCCCTCAGAGTCATTATTGTGACGGGGAAATGAAGCTTTGCGTTGTCAGTTCATTGCGTCTTCAAATGTAGCTCGCTTTCTCAGTTGGCAGATCAAACATACAAGGAGGTTAGAGAGTGTGTGTATGTAGGCTCTGCATCTGGCCCTTGAGAACGGAGAGCACGTCGTATATTTGTAACTACAGCACATTCAGACACGGTACACTTTGGAGTATGACAGAATGAAGCAGTATACGTCTTCCATGTTTTTGACTCCGTATTATTCTTCTGGTATCTATACTGAAACATATCAATGTAAAGATCTGATGCAAGAAAGATCTGATTGGAAATACAGCACAGAAATTGTTGCAACACCAATTGACCAAGTTACTGGCAGTGAGACACTTGAAAATGCAAGTCTACTACACATGATTTGATTACTGATAATGTACACCATTACGCACAGCTGCCGTGGGTGTATCGAGCACCATATAGGTTTCTATTCTCTGCTGCAATGGCTAGAACTTCAATTGAATTGGGTTTTGTCATAGGAAAGGACGTTTTCACTTTTTGTCATAACGCATTTTTCAGAAAGAAATGATAGCAGAATCGTCATGGAATCTACGTCCAATGGTCTCATGTTGCTAGCCTGTTCTCATCTGCCTTTTGCTCTCACTCGTAACGAGTTTAAATTCAGGTGGTAATTCAGTGATTTCAGTCTGTTAGCAAATCGTTACCAGCTGTGTATTATGGTTAAAACGATGGTGATTAAATCCATTTAGTTTGACCGTCTGCAAATATTTGCATAATACACAGAACACAGTGCGCGAAAAAAAAAAGAAGACAATCAAAGATCCCATACTAACAGCAAAATTTCAATCACTATAGAAGAACAAGAAGCACATACAATGATTACACAAAGAAATACTGGCAATCAGCACACCTGAAGTAGATACAGGGAAGCATCGTGTTGTACAACATATATGGTAAAAATCAATGAACGGCGTTGCTGCAGGATCCGGATCCATCAGCATGTGTTGATACCATCCTTACAGTCACTGGTCAAGTTATAGAACGTCTCTACCCGTGTTTTGGCCCTGAAGAAGACCTCTGTGTCTATTTCGACCCTCATGTAACCATCAAAATCGACTGGACGGCCACCATTTAAAGCCGTAGTCTCATTGTACCATTCGCTCGTGTTTCCCCACAACTCCTTATAATCATCCAGCAGATGCACTTTGAAGTGCGACCTCAACTTATCGAAATAGTTATAAAATGGCTCGTTCGTGGCAACGTACAAATTCCTCCACGGCTGTATGACTCCTTGAAGCTTTGCCAGCAGAGCATCGGGGGACGTATCCGCATCCAGATTAGGCCAGAGCTGTTTGTTCTGAGCCTTTTCTCCCCGAACCACATGGACCCCATCAAAATCCCAATCCATCCTCCCACTGATTTCAGAAACTATGTTGGTCAACCTCTTTGATTTCCAGAGAGCGTGCCACGGCCTCTGAATGTACTTACCAGCCTGCCCCTCGCACACCCTGTACCAGTAATTGTCTGGCTCAGGTGCATCAAAGTGCCTCCATATAATGGTGCTCTTATCCTTCTTCAGCTGCATCGGGGTAACCTTATGGCTAGCCACCTTCCTCACCGGGATCTTCCTCTTGTGAGTATGGTCCCACTTCTTCCAGTCCCTGAGGAACTCTCCCTCCTCCACGATCGAAGCCTCCTCTTTCAGATGCTCAAAGTCGAAATAAAACCTGAAATCCTTCCCCTCCTCATCCTTCCCACTCGGGTTGTACTGAGCCGCCAAACAAACACTCAAATCCATGACAAACGTCCTGTTCAAATACTGAGCCTCCCCCAAAGCACACAAGAAACTCCACATATAGTGATTCATCCCCTTGCAATAATCCCCACCACGAGAGTAATACAAGTACTTCCCTTTCCTAAAGTTGGTCTCAGAACCGATCCTAGGAATCGTATCATTAATCTCACTATCCCTCAAAGGAGGACCAGCAACAACCTTAGGATTACGACTCCCACCACCAGCAGTGATCCGGCTCCTAGGCCGTCTAGCATTAACCCCCGAATGCCACCCACTAGCACCAACAACCTTGTAAACGCAATCGTCCCCAACCCCAATCCTAAACCTCCTAAAATCCCTATACTTCCTCCAAGACTTCTCCTTCCTATTCCTAAACTTCCAAGCCACATCACACTGATTAGGCTTCGACCCGTTAACAGGAGTCCCATACTCCAAGAACACGATCGACTTAAAGAACCGCAAGTTAAACCGTTGGATAGCGATCAAAACACGCGGGTCCGAGCAATTCACCACACTCAACCCCTCCTCACAAACAGAAGCACTAAGAGTCACATTGGTAGTGAGATTCCTTTCGGAGCTATCGATGACGGCCTCGGTAATGGGCGGGGACAACGGACCGGGGGCAACCGAGGGAGCGAGGATAAAGTCCTCACCGGTCTTGAGTACGGAACCGTCGTCCTTGAAAGTGGCATTCTCAAGCTCAGTGAAGAGCTTAGTTAGGGCTGGAGCAGATTGAAGCCATGGATCTGGAGGTTGGTAAGTAATGGCGATAACAGTAATGATCATAACAGCGAAAACGAATACAGAGAAACATACATTGCTGATTAGCTTGATTAGGTTCTGCCCAATTGGTTCTACTGTTGATGAATTCATGGGCTCTTTCATTTTGTTTTGTTTTGCCCCAATTCGATCAAAACCCTAATTTGTTGGGTTTTGGGGGTAATTGGGGATTGAATGCAACAAAGATTGGATCTGTTAAATGACGATCTGGGATTAGGGGTACTTACAGATCACAAGAATGAAACGAATTCAATAGGAGTATAGAGAAAGCAACTAGAAGTACATCTCCATGATTGAACATACTTTGAGCTTAAGTGATGAGATGAGATGAGATATAAGGAGTGCATTAACCGACAATGAAGTCAAGTTTATACGACTCTACGATCATTGCCTTGATGAGTGTGTCTCACTCTACTCTTCTTTTATTTTTGTTTCTTGTTTTTTTTTTTTTTCATTAAATAAATTGTATAATACTACCTCGTCCCAGAATCTCTTTTCTATAGACTCTTCACGGTCTCTAATGCGACACTTTGATCATGAATAACTTTAATTATGCAAATGTTAAAATTATGAAAATGTGATATTTTGAAAATACTACTTAACATGAATCCATACATATCTTTATT
>ONZA01003947.1:3677-14631 GCA_900322205.1 Kewa caespitosa
CTTCTTAAACTTGCATATAAAAATTTATCGCTTTAAAATATAAAAGTCACCTCAAAATGCAATATCTCTATACTAATCTTATATATTTTGAAATAAAGAGAGAAAATACTAGGAAAGATGGTCTGAGTTCAATGGGTGGTGGTGGTGGATTGGGAAAGTGGAAAGTGGAAACAGAGAAAAACAGAAAACTAAAACTAAGTTCCTACAGAGATAGTTAGAGCCAAAGAGAGAATGGGGACACAACCTTACCTCTCTTCTTCATCTCTATCTTCACTCTTACCCTTTAAACACTCTCCTCTCAACTGTAAGCATCTCTCTATTTTCCATCTTCTTTTCAAATCATTACTACTTATTTGTAATCAGTAAACTGAAATTTTTTAATTTTTATTCCACTAATTCTTATATAAAATAGTTTAATTACAACAAACGTGAACTAGAGGTGAGTAGTCACGTCTCTTATCCATAAAAATTATTTATTGTACACTAAACCCATTTTATGTAAGTATTTTTTTTTTTTTTTTTTTTTGCTATATTCCACTAAGTTAACAAACTATTGTATAAAATAATTACATACAATAAAGGTGAACTAGAAGTGAGTAGTCACGTCTCTTATCCATAAAAATAATTCATTGTACCTCAAATATGTTTTTTGTAAGTTTTTTTGTGCTAAACCAAAAATTCATATTTTTTCTCTTGTATCTGTATTTTGATTAGCTGATGAAAACGCAGGTTCATACACAAGTTTATTGTAGCTTGTTAAGTACTTTTGTGTGCAAATTGGTATTGATTTTTCTTGCAATTGGTTGTGATGTTATGGTTTGTCATCAGTTAACTCGAGGTCGGTTAGATTGCGTGTGAGGTCGAGTTTGGAGGATGATCATGATAATACACGAGCATCGGATAGTTCCTCAAATCCGAGCAGCTCCAAGGTATTTTGAGTTTGTGCTAAGTCCATTCAATAATTAAGTCTAAGAACAATTTGCAATGCTGAACATGGTGTTTGCAATGCTATACGGTTCTTAAGTAGGCAATGGCATGGCTTGGTGGGCATATTGTCCTAAATTACGAATCGTGTGTACACTTGGTTGGTGTTGGTGTATTGTATATACTAAACTTAAAAGGAGTGACAATTACCTTAAAGAGGAGTGACTTATTAAAAGAGTGGCTTTTTGCCAATAAAGTAATCCATTTAAGGCATAAAAGTCACCTTTGAAGATAAGAATTTTTCCTGTGCTGAATTGTATGGTAACCACTGCCAGGATACATGTGATGGTATGTTTTATCATTTCTTATGATCGGTGAAGGGAGGAAGTTAGTCCTAATACTTACATGTTAAAAGAGTCTTCATTGCTTTTCACAATGTTCACGTATGCAGAATGTCCAAAGAAGTTGGTTTACCAGTATACCTCTTGATTATCATCTCTGTGCATTTCCGAGGCATACCACGTACATATTAGGGATGTCAGAGAGAGCTACAAGGCCTTGATTTACCTATACCTCTTGATCATTACCCTGAGGGATTTGTGAGGCATACATGTACAAAAGAGCTGATGACGCCTCGGGAAGGCCTTTGCTGTCTACTTTGGGAGTTGTCTAGTTGAGACTTGAGATCCCTGGTAATCAAAATTCAAAGGTCTCACATAGCAACCCCAACCACAACCAAGAAGCTTTGCTGTATTCA
The DNA here is from genome assembly GCA_900322205.1 of Kewa caespitosa. Classification (NCBI taxonomy): domain Eukaryota; kingdom Viridiplantae; phylum Streptophyta; class Magnoliopsida; order Caryophyllales; family Kewaceae; genus Kewa; species Kewa caespitosa. Next base: position 5,359 of record ONZA01003947.1, read on the forward strand.
ATCACTACACCACACTATGTATGGATGTACGCAACGTTTTCCCTGTGATTGCACAAAAGATTGTTTCTGTTGGATCGGAAATTGATTGAAAAACATCATTACTTGGGAAGTAGAACATATTTTCATGAGATATTTGATGTTGTCCATTATTATACAGTCCTTTGATTGCCTATTGTGGAATATAGGGAATACTCTCCATCATGCAACTGTAAGATTTCTTGTATGAATCTTGGTACTATCTGATACTTCCTGCTTTTGATATGTAGGATCACCAACTTGTGACCTCCCGGCGATTGTGTCTTACATGCTTATGTTCAACCTTAGCTCTTATAAGCCCTTCTGGGAGCTCATCCTCAAGTCAAGCAGTTGCTGCTTCACAAGGAATAGAAAGAGCGGGTTGCCGTAACTGTGGTGGTAGTGGTGCTGTTATATGTAAGTTAAAAGTGAATGTTTGGAGTTCAAGAAAATTGAAAATAGGAAGCATGAGCTATTTTGGAACTTGTTCATTGAGTTGTATAAGTTGCAGTCTTTAGCTTCATATGTTTCTGAAAAATGAGCACTTTTTGATATGCTAATTTCCTGAAAGAACTGATTTTCTTACTGAATAGACCACTATTTATCGTGTCCAAGATATGATGTGTCAGTTTAGATGCAACCCCATCTTCCTTACTAATAAAGTGAACACTAAATTTGTTTGTCGGGATTTAAGTCTTCGTCCATGAGCACTGGATTGAAGATTTTGATGCTTTTAACTTCAAACGTAGCTTTTTGTGTCTTTGTTTATGATGGTTTGTTTCCTTTCATTTAGGTGATATGTGTGGTGGTACAGGAAAATGGAAGGCACTGAATAGAAAACGTGCCAAAGATGTATACGAGTTCACTGAGTGCCCTAATTGCTATGGTAAGCATTGTCATTATTGCATGCACCTTCCTGTGCTAGTGACACACCATGACTATGTTATGTATTTTTTTGTGTTTGTTTTGCTTGATGATTATATTGCATTGAGAAAAAGCAAAGCAAGCGTTTTGACATGTTTGTCTCAATATTGTGCTTGTGGTGGTATCTTTACTTGCTCTGTGTTTCTCCTCACTCAGGCCGTGGAAAGCTTGTCTGCCCTGTTTGCTTGGGTACTGGTTTGCCAAATAATAAAGGTCTTCTCAGAAGGCCTGATGCGAAACAGTTGCTAGACAAAATGTACAATGGTCGGTTATTGCCAAGTTCTTGAATCTTTAGAGTAAGTTCCATTCACTTTGCTGCCTTCTCTATTTGATTGCTCTATTTGTTGGTCTCGTATGTCACTTATGTATATTAAGACAGCGACTGAAATACTTTGGAAAGCGCTGATGATTTAGTTGTTGATCATCTATCTGTTTTTGATGACAGTACTTGCAATTCTTTAGCTGTACTTGGGAGAGCCTGATAAAATTTCTCCTATGCAGCAGGTTTTTAGAAGCTGGATGTTTACTGCAGCTGAACCCCATAACACTCGAAATCTGATGATGGCAGTTAAAGTTTACGTCCTTATACTGGCAAGTAGTTGTTGGAAGCTAAACTGCCTTGACTATGAAGATAGAAAGAGCTTGCGGTCGGGATGAAATCGAGAACCATACCAGCTTTGAGCTAGTGACAAATTTGGAAGTAGGCTAAACTTTTTCGTTCAATATGGAAATTTTATACTTTGTGTTTCCTGAAGCTAATATGTAATGTATAGTTCTCACATTCAGTGAGCTTCAACGTTATCGCTTATGGATATAGAGAGTTTCTACCGCGGATTCCATCTTGATTCTTGATCATCTACCTCGTCTCATATATTCTCCTGTATGTAAGTCTACCTTTGTTCTATTTTTTCGAATGTATAATAAGATGCAATAATTTTGCTAGAACACGGCCTAATCAAGCTTTAAATCAACCTCCTACCAGAAGAATATAGCTTCAAACTTAACCGGAGAAACTAGCAAACACAATATCAGCAGAAAGCAGTACATTAAAGCCAAGTAGACATGAGCTCACCAGCTCAGAACACCCACTGGCATCTTTACAATATTGGCCATGGGAATTAGCTCCCTGGTTGAATTAATTTCAGAAGTTTGTAACTCTCTCAGTTATTTGACTTCCATTTCTGCAATTTGTACATGTGGGTATGTGTTTTTACAATTTACCAACAACATCAAGGGTCAGTATTTGGTAGCCTACTGAGAACCTTGTGCTCTGGTTTGTGCTCACATTCGAAATCTAAATGAACAAACGCTCGTTCTACTTCAGGGAGCTTCTCTAGCTTGTCCTGCAGTGTCTCCCCGATGGCATGTGCTTCTTTCAGAGGAATTTCCTCCGGCAATTCTATGTCAACCTACTCCAGCAGAACAAAAATCAGAACAAAAAATTTCAGTTTGATCGACGTCTGGGAATCTCACTAGTAATAATAAGGATTGCACAATAGCGAAATTTTAGCAAGCTATGTTGTAGCACAGGAGATTATACTACTGGATAACAAACAAAATGGCAGAACTCACCTCCACAAAGTAAAGCACACCAAAAGTGTAAGCACGAATGGTGTCAATGCGCTTAACTTGAGGGTGCCTTATAACAAGGTATGTCAGTTTCTGCAACACCTCTGGAGGAGCTGTTTGGCCTACCAATGAAACTAACAAACAGAAATAAAGCACATTAGCATGATTCCTAATATTTATTTTAAGAGCATGATACACTATTGTGTTCAAATAACATACTACCTATCATTACTGTGTTTAGGAAGAACAAACAGGAAAATTTTGAAGTAACAAACAGAGAATATACCTGCATTCTCCATAACAGTTCCTGACCAATTTGCAATCGTATAGATTGCAAGGACAATGGCACCAGTAGGGTCAATCCACCAATAAAACATGTCACCAAGAATTGCAGCAACTAAACCAACCACATTTGTTACTACATCGAAGTAATGATCCTACGCATAGAAAAAAAGAGAGGAAGGAGTTGGAATCAAACGACTATACTACCCAAGGACCAATATAAAGCACAAAATGTGGTGTGCGGTTATACCTTCGCATAAGCCCTGACAATTTCATTGCCTGAGCTTCTGCAGTAAAGAAACAGAGCAAGCTTCACCACTGTAGCGGATAACATAATGACGCACAGCCATATGAACTGGTCAGATGTCATTTTCTCAGTTCCTTCGTCTTTAATTAATTGTTCCACGGCCTGGATAAGAACTTGAAACCCTGCAGAAAAGAATCACAGTTTTGATTTCAGTGGGTTCACAGTCTAGGTAGTGGAAAATGTGTGCTGGACTGCTGGGTTTAATAGCAAACTGTCACCTACCAAGAGTGGCCATAACAGCTGCAAATACAATGATGCCTACTGGCTGGACTCTCAATTTTCCGATTGGGTATTTGTAGATATTGACGTTCTTCATGGACAGATGAGTGAACCAAAGAATACCGCCCGCCAAAAGGTCAAGCAAAGAATCCAGTGTTGATGCAGCAATGGCTAAAGATCCTGTCTTTATAGTGGCATAGATCTACAAATTAAGTGGATAAACTAATGAGTGATCAAATTGGATAGAACAGGTCAATCAAGTGTTTTGTTCCAGACAGGTTGACTTCTCGCATGTTAACAAAAGTGAATTTGAAACAAACAATATCAGGAAGTAGGACAGAACATTCAGTATCAATTTGCTGTACTGTTGATCACAGTGCAGGGTTACAAATGATGGAAGCTTTTGATCGTTTGGCCTATTACCTTGAACGCCAACAACACAATATTTGCATAGTTTGAAACCCTCATCGCCCTTTCATTCTCTGCTTGTTCCTCATCATCTTCCTCCGTCGAATCTGATTCGACTACTCAGTCTACTTCCTCGAACGACTTCAAAGTAGCAAACTGTCTCTCATAGTATTCTTTTTCTCCTGGGAGTATGAAGCAGCAGGTCGATCACTTACAGAACAACAGAAAACATCTTACTACTATAAACTGTAAATTGCCCAGACAGGAGAAGTTGTCGGATTAAACTCAGATTAGGCCTTTGAGTCTCTAGTCTCTTGCAATCATGGCTACAGAAGCTACTAGTTGCAACATAATGTCCTCTCCTCTAATTCCAATCTTTTTTATTAACTTTTTGCTATAATTGGAAGACTGGATATAAATCATCCAAACTTTGCATGGTCTTACCAAAAACAATCCGAAATTCGGGGAATACTGAATGTGAACATTATCCAAAACTAAGAGTACAAGCAGCATATAACTAGGACCTCTTTACATAAATTGAAACTTTGTTATAACAAAAAAGGAAGTAGTATATTCTTATGTACCAAGCATTAGATACACTAAACAAAGCACCAGTAAGAAAAAAATTATTCAGAATCTTGCCTATATTCGTCCAACTTTTAGGCTAGAATCAGCAAAGGAGAACAGTAAACAGAACATACAGGAAAAAGTTGACTGAAAGCAGTCTACAGAGTTGGAAAGGACCTGAAGTCAAGGCAGGTGTCTTGGAGAAATCAACCTCATAGGGTGCCTCAGAATCAACCCCGTGACGTAGCTTACCAGGCAACCTCGAAACGAAGTCGTTTCGAAGAGTGTTGACCGAGTTGCGCCTACTGAGCCGGCCTTTCCGACTGCTTCCATGCAGTCTCCAACTCGGGCTCTCTAGCAGTGGTGAGTTCTGACCCAAGTTTGCTTCCATTATAAAGGTTCTGGAAATTCCAAATTTGGTATAACTAACTCCAACTGAAGTATCAGAGAATATATGCCAAAAAAGAGCAAAGCAGCGTTATTTCTGTTGGTTGATTGGATGTTTTGGATTTTAAAGGAGTTTGCTAGAAAACAACTGTTGACTTTTCTTTCTTATGTATTTTCCTTCATTGACTTTGCTACATAATTAAGCATTAAGAATATTCTTAACAATGTTGGCATTTTCATTGGTGAAGGTTGGACAATGTTATGGCATGGGTTTAGCTTTCTCAAATTTAGTAATACATGAATAATATGGTTGCATAGACCAAGCCCTGTAGATATACTACAATTCTATGTTTCATCTTATCTAGTGGCTTGTGATTTGGTAGAGGTAGATGGCTTGGAGTTCTTTCTTTTCCTTTGTTATGGCTGGGACAATAAGGCTCAACTCGCCAAGTACACCCATCTCACCATGAGACAGAGGTGCTAAATCACATGCGACCATGATTTATGTATGCACTCGACCTCTTACGACAGTCACATATGGGCCATATGGCCATGAATTATGCACTCCAACTTCAAAAGTGGATGATGTCCAACGCTAGTGGCTTACAACTTACAAGGTTAATTCCCCTCTGGCTTGGTAGTAAATTAGCATAAGTTGATCCAAAGTATTATTTTTGTCCACATGGTGCAGTTTTGTACATAAGAGGTGAACACATTGAAGATCCATCTATAAACAAGTGCTCATCTTATTTTATTTCAACTTTTCTTATTTGTTTAAAAGCATAAAGGGTTAGGAAAGTTTGTTCCTTTATCACTGGACTTTGACAATTGTTTGGGTATTAAGCAACATTTTTAGCAATTTATTACAATGATCAATCACGCTTCTATTGATTATCAACAAAAACAAAAACGAAAATCAACAATTATCTGTTCCACTCATGATCAAAAGAATTGTTATTTATCAACAAAAAAAGTTCAACAAAACTCTACAACTAATAATTAGGACACAGATATCCCTGAGATTGATAATCAAGCCTTGGCTCAATGAAAGACCCTCTTGATTTTCATCAGCAGCAGGTTGCTTTTTCCTCTTTCTTGGGCTTCCTTGATTTGTTAGCAGATTTGTCAGCCTGCGAAACAATCTTAGACGTCGTAAAACCAGCAACTTCGAACTGTTGGGCTCTTTCGGGAATCAATGCGTTGCGCACGACCACCTCAACACCTTCATAAGTCCAAACACCGACGGTTGCCTCTCCTCTGAGGCCGATGGCGAACCAACCCACACCAGCAGTGGCAATATCAATACAACTTGTGTCCCAACTATTTCCACTCACATGAACTTCCCTCCTTACTAACTTACCTACCTCTTCTGCTCGGTTTTCTCCGATGGGAGGCTGAACAAGGGAAAGGGTTAGACGTTAGTGGTCAATTGGCTAATGTGTAAAAACAAAAGCATATGGATGAGTTTCTGAATACACGAGGCATAAAAGATATGAAAAGCAAAAAGAGAAGGAACTGCATCTTATAGGGAATGCATGTTGTCCAGAGCCAAATTGAATGCTACACATGCCAATTACCATTATCATTTTCCCAGTTTCTCTCAAGAGTCACCCACAGTAAGTTTACAGATACTTATACTGCTACCGAAGTGCCAAAATAGCCAGTGGAGCAAGGGCTTTACATGAAGAGATGATACAAGGACCATATCTTATGATAGTTGCACAAGTTTCCAAGCAGATATGATAATTACACCACCTAAACCCAACATTTTAGGATAAATTAAGTTTGGTTTCAACAGTTGAGACACATCAAGCAAAAATATCTATCATCAATGGCTAATTTGCAGTTTGTGGCTGAACACATGCCAATCGAGAAAACCATAATTATTGGATGACAAAGTTTATGCTCCGGCGTAACATCCTTACATCCACTGCCTAAATAAACCAGTCAATTCGCAACTTGTCTTTCATTTGCTGCAGAACTGCATGTCTTGGCCAGTATTGCTCCCAGAAACGGGAAACAAAAACATTACAATATGATTAATCGAGTAGATCAAGTAGAGCATCATTACCTGCAATTGCTGACCAATATGATCTGTAAGTATTTTGTCTGCGTTTTCTGTTTTTCCCATATGCAATGGAAGAAGAGGGGAAGCCCAGACAGTAACATAAACTGAATCCACAGATAATGCTTCTATGTCCAGCCTCATGAGCCCAGCAATATGAACTGTATGACCGACCTGTAGTCAAGAAACAATCAGCAAATATGACAGGGAGGGACGGACTAATCATCTGTCATTACAAGAGGATTCGTCGTACATGAAACACCGGCAAATTTAGTTCCTCAATTTGTCCAGGAAAGATGGTAGAAACATGCATCACATCCTTAAATCCTTGCTTTGCAGCAAATCAGTGAGACTTGATCTCAATCAAATTAAATGGTTTAGCGGATGTGCTTCCTTTTAAGTCAAATGAAGCAGTGAGTCACTTTCCTAGATTTGTTACACCTTTTCTGTTAATGGCGCACCCGCGAATGTTCATTTGTTGAATGAAATAATGGGCATTACATCAGCCAAAGAGTGATATTGACAAGGACAAGTCCGAACTTGCAAATCTGCATATGTATTGGTCAAAAAGTGAAGTAAGACAGAACGCTAAAGTCAGTTTCAACTTCAAGTTTAAAAGGGTCACTGGTGTTACCTACTAGTCGGTATAGATATTGGAACTCAGTCAAAGCTTCATTTTTCGTTTATCATTATGAAATTTCACACAACCACATGTATGGCGGGAGTTGAAAGCAGCGGAAAGAGTCACAAACTCTTTCGCAGCACGCGTAAGTGAAAAGATAGCCCATAGTTCAACAGATGAATTTCTTCACCCTGACTGCTGCTTCTCCCGTTAGGCTTTAAGCCAACAAATAACGACATCAATCTCATTGAATCCTCACTATAGTAAATTTAGCAATTAGCAGTTTTCAGTGAAACAGCAAGACAAAAAGATTGCCAGGAGCTGAAGCAAACAATGGACTCATGTCATGATCCTGGAACAGATTACACAACAGATACTACAAACAAACATAATAAATGCATCATAACATGCAAAACATAATAGATACTGACCTTGATCCTATAAGTCCTCGGCTTCAACTCCTTGCTAATCTGCACAAGCTTCTGCTCTTCCCTAGTCAACCTAGTAGCCATATGGTGTGGATGCAGAAGCCCGGGTGTATCGAACAACTTCGTGTTACCTGGCAGGACTCCATCCAACCTCAGTATGCCCAATGTAGTCCCAGGAACAGGTGCCTCAGTTACATGTGTTACCTTCCCACTTACATGCTTCCCAATTGCATTGATCAATGTAGACTTCCCTGCATTTTGAGCCCCAGTTGCCCACACATTCCCTCTTGGACCTGCCAATCTAACAACATCCTCAATCAAATTCCTCACTCCCCAATCCCTCACCGCGCTCACCATATGCAAACTAGTCAACTTATTCGCTCCGCCGTCCCTAGCCCGTTGCCTGACCCAATGCTCCAACCTGGTAGGGGATATCGAATTCGGCAACAAATCAAGCTTGGACAAAACCAACACCACCCTAGGCACATTCCCAGGCTTTCCTTCCTTCCAAGCAGTCATGTTCTCATCAATAGTCGATGAAACCAGCTTCGCAACCTTTTTCGGAAACGACCCGTCGAAATCAGCAGCATCCACAACCATCAAAACCACAGACCTACCCCCACCAGCACTAGCCAGCTTCCTACCAATAGTATGGTCAAAATCAAAATCAGGCAATAAGTTCTCAACACTAGCATCTTTAACCCTACCATAATGCCTCAAAGAATGACACCTAGCACAAACTACAGGCTTTTCAGTCACATTAGCCTTCAAGGTAGGGTCTTTCTGGTCCTGGGTTTCCACAACAAGCTCATTAACAACACCCCTTTTAATTGAATTTGACACTTCAGGCTCATCAATCACAAACTTTTTACTAATGGGTACTTTGTAATCAGAACTTTTAGTTGCTGGGTTGACAAAAAATCCAGGCTTCTTAGGGTTTAAATCCTGCATATGAACACCACAACCTGGGCAAATTTGCCTCGTTTGGGACTCGATCTCGTTGTAATTGCCTTCTCGAGTGAAATTCTGAATTGGGTTTTGGCCCGTTTGGGAAGAGAAGAACCTTTTGAGGAGTTGTGGGGGACATGGTAGCGGATCAAGAACAGGGGTTTTGAAACAGGGGAATGTATTAGGGGTTACTTTTATCAGGGTTTCACTGGAACTGTTGTTACTTTTAGCATGGAAGTGAGATGAAGAGAGGGTAGAGAGGGAAAGCAGGAAGTGTTTGAGCTTCTTGGATGGATTGCGGCACTTTGATGCTAGCATTTCGTTGCTGTAAACTGCAAGACAACAACGTTGTTTGCTTTCCTTGGAACTGCTTTATAAAGTTAAACCCCTTGTTATTGAAAACCATACTTTATAAAGGTCTAATAGAATTATAATCAAACTAAACAACCTTCCTAAAGAATCATAATCAAACTAAATCACCCCGTCAACTTAGAATTATAATCAAACTAAACCACCTCTTTCTGAGATGATT
>ONZA01003970.1:1506-12470 GCA_900322205.1 Kewa caespitosa
AGAACTCCGGGGCCGATTTTCGTGACTTATAGCCTTCGGTTTCGGCCATTTCCGGGGCGTCACGGGCCCCGGTGGAGATTGGCTCCCCCATCGCAAGGTCACGTTCCCACATCATTATAAGCCCCACACATGGCGGTAGTTCCCCCGGGACCACCTTTTACCATTCGTTTTCGGCGTTTTCCTTCAAAATCCAGTATGTGTCCGGGACCACCATATAGACCAATTCCAACCAAATCAATGGCCGAAACGAACTCCAATGGCCTCCTAGGGCCCATATATGTCCATAGTGCCGTTTTCATCAATTTTCATTTCGGACCCCCCGGGGTTGATTTTGGTGACATAGCCTTCGGTTTCGCCATTTCCGAGGAGTTCTGAGCTCGGTGGAGATTTGTCCCCAAACCACTGGGGACGTTCCCAAATCAATTTAAGCCCATTAATGGCGCTAACTCCCCCTAGAAACACCTTTCAAGCCCCATTTTCGGCTTTTTCTTCAAAGTCCGACGTTGGCCTACGACCACCATTTTCGACATTTCTGACCAAATCAAGGACCGCGACGTACTCTAATGGCCTCCTTGGGCGCATATTTATCGATGGTACTATTTTCATCACTTTTCATTTCGGATCCCCGTGGATCGATTTCCGTGACTAATAGCCTTCGATTTCGGCTATTTCCGGGGAATCCCAGGGCTCAGTTGAGATAAGTCCCCCAACCGATAGGGGAAGTTACCACATCAATATAAGCCCCATCGATGGAGGTACTTCCCCTTGGAAATACCTTTCAAGCCCTGTTTTCGGCTTTTTTTTCCTTCAAAGTCCGAAGTTGGCCCGGGTCCACCATTTTCGACATTTTCGACCAAATCATGGATCGCGACGGACTCCAATGGCCTCCTTGGACCCATATTGATCGATGTTACAATTTTAATCACTTTTCATTTCGGACCCCTTTAGGATCGTTTTTCGTGACTTATAGCCTTCGGTTTCGGCCATTTTCGGGGCGTACCGGGGCCGGGTTGATATTTGTCCCTCAACCGCTAAGGGACATTCCCACATCAATATAAGCCCCCGCCATGGCGCTACTTCCCCTAGGGAACACCTATCACATTCCCTTTTTTGGCGTCTTCCTTCAAAGTTTGTGCCAAGTTTTCCTTGGCCTTCTTTTTGGTACCATGGCATTTTGTACGAACCCCTGGCCCTGCCCATGCCCTGTCTCTACCCGGCTAAGGACATATTGTGGCCGGCCATGCACTGTCTCTACCCAGCCAAGGACTAATACTAACCGGTCATGCCCTGTCTCTAACCGAATAAGGACACATTCTGCCGGTCACACTGGCTTGCCTCTGATTGAATGAAGTATATAAGTAGGCAAGCCACTGTGGCTCCCTAGGTGTATCTGTTATAAGTACGTTATGTTGTTATTGAAGCTAACAGACTAGTAACTAACTTGCTGACATAGCAAGTCTACAAATAACAGAATGTAGTAAATATCAGCTGCTTGATGTAGGAAGCCTTGTGCATTGCTGTAGGTAGTCTCCAACAATCTATTCCATAGGTCACTACCGATATCTATTCCACAGGTCACTTGTTTCAGCCCGTTTAGGGCCAATATGCCGTCAACTTTGAGCGTGTATGTTCCTAATGTAAACACTAAGCTAATGTTTTGAACCGCTTACGCCAGGCTGTAAAATATACTCCCGCCCGCCCCACCCTCTCGTCTATTTATGGGAGGGAGCGTAGCAAATGTGTTGTCAAGGCTTAGTTGGTGTCGTCAACTCTTGCGAGTTTTGTTGACGAATTTATGGGCGTGCAACTTAGTGTTTGAGTTTGGATTTTGTCAAGCTCGTGGTTTATTATCATGTTTTTGTAATACAAAAACCTATTCACTTTCTGTAACAACCCAAGTTCCAAGTTGCAGTCTGTGAATTCGGAGTGCAGGTTCAAAGGAATTGTTCCCTGCATTGTTTCAAATGTTTTGAAGAATTTAGATTATGGCATTCGGCTAACTATCTTGGGTCAAAGTTTGAGATTTCATATAAAGATATAAAGTAGGCAATGATGTTGTATCACAATCAGATGAAAATAAATTTATGGATGCTCAGGCTATTATTTACAGTTTTATTTGGGTTATACACTAAGCTCTTGCTTTCTAAGGAAGATTACATAGATACATTATAGATCAACGGTTGGTCAGACCCCTAATTCTACCTGAATTTTCTCCCTTCTTTTGTACACGATGCTTGAGATTTTCTCCATTCAAAAATCACAAACCCATAATCGCGTACGTTAATCCTTTTAGAAATCTTTTGCCATGTCAAATGCTCGTACTTACAGCTTCCAGCTAGTCTACCAAGTTGATCTGAGTTAGTGTCGGTTGAAGAATGCTTGAACAGTGAAGAGGGTGGCCTCTGGACGCTGGGGAGTGTTGTACTATGTTTCACATTTTGCCAAGTCAAGAATTTTCGTCATCTGCTGGCACTCCGGGCAGCTTGTTCTCATTTTCTTGAGGACCTTCGTCACCCTGCCATGACTTCTTCCGCTGGCTTATCATCAACAATGATGCTTGCTGAAACCAATCAAAAAGCAAAGAGTGAGGAATTCATCAAAGACAACGGTCCCATACAAAGAAGAAAGGACCACCTCCACCAATTTGGAGCATATGAGCACATTCGACAGTTAACACTTTTGTTGAATGTATCGTCCATACTCTCAAATACTTGGCAGAAAATGAAAGCAACACTAGATGACTTGAGCAAAAAGTACTTGGTTTTTCATCATATGAATTTGAGGGAACTTCAACAGTTTGCATCCATACTCAAAACTACAGTAGTTTCTGCATCTGAAGAGTGTTCAAAAAGATACCAGAAAGAAGCACACACCTTGGTACCAGCTACAATGGAGCCATTAAGTGGATGCACAGCACATGCAGTAACTTCTTCGGATAGGGGAACAAATCCATTTCTCCTAGAAATGCTCATCATGTCCTCGCTAAAATGAGGAAAAACAACGGGGAGGAAGTCAGATCTTCTGACAAAATGACCTTTACCAACACACAGGCTGAAAGTAAAAAGTTAACAAGCAAACGCTCAATGAAAATCAAAATTGCCACCTGAAGTCCACATGACAGGCGGAAGTCTGGTCAGGATAGAAGTCCAAAAGATGAAGTCCTTTATCTGACGAAGAGCCAACTGCATAGATCTGACCACAAAGTTTCAGAAAAGAATTAAAACACACACTAGGTCACAGATCACAAGAATCATTTGGTGTAGAGTTCAGTAGTAAGTATTATCTTTACAAGAAATCTTACAGAATTTGTGGAAAGCCATGATGGTTTTCTCATGTAGGATAAATGTGTACACATATTTGACTCAGTCCTGTAATTTTAAGATGGATACACAATTAGGAATATCAACTTGGAGTTTATTGGAGAGCAGCATGCACCTTAGAAATCAGGGGGAAGGGATGCAGCATACTCACAACCAAGCAGGTGGAGGGCAATGGATATGCGTCACTTCTAAATCATGGATGTCAAGAATGCCAGACCTGCAGAAAAGTTAATGTTTTTTGGAATCTTCAGTGAAACGATAAACAGACGTCACAACCATGACAAACAGGTAACTCTTGACTAAAACTATAGCAACATGGTAGGTATAAATTAATTGGAGGACTCCTTCTAACATACCAACCATCATCAAGGTGAAATGCCAGCCGAAATGCACAAGAAGGATCCAAGCTGATTGAGTGAATATCCTTTGGAACAATATCTGATTGTGCCTGTGAAGAAAATAAACTATTAACACATAAACTAGCCAAAATGCACATGAAACAGACATCCTTTAGAATCATATATCCTTGTTTAGCCTGTTGTCCTACCTCTGGAAAAGGTTGCGCATTGATATTGTAGAGCTTAACACAATCATATTCAATTCCAACAGTTTTACATACCTTAAGTGACGGAATTTTCTCCAGTAGCAACGATATCTTCACTGATGTCATAGGTGGATGATATGCCTACAAATAATAAACACAAAATAGCGTGAATCAGCAGAAACTTGTCAAAGTAACTATTGCATCTAGAATTTAGGTTGTTACAGGAAGTTGACTCCTGGTGGAACATGAAAGTCCCATTTGTGATCTGATGATCACATGGAGGAATCAAGAAACAGCCCTTGGGCAGAAGCATCAACATTCTCATTCACCAGTATGACTGATTACACTTTTGAAATCTTTAGGAAACATGATATGTTTATATTAATTTCTGGTTTCAGGATTGATGAAGTTCTAAATGACATGATGCATGAAATTCCACAAGGAAACATCACATGTCCATCATGTCATAGAAACCACAACAGAAATTCGAAAAGCAGGGCAGGGATTTAGGGGGAGGGGATTGTTACAAAGTAAAGCCTGTACAACCTCTTTATGGCTCTGGAAAGCAGCAGATGTTCTTCCACCACGAAGATCCCATATGTATACCATACCCTGCTTACCAGCTCCAAAAACAATCTGGTAAATTAACGCATCGAAGTTAGAGTACTTACTAGTCAGGACTCAGGAGATTACACGGTGGAAGTCATAATCACAAAATCAAAAGTGTAACACAGATTTTGTCAACATCTAACTCATATACATAAGCCTGACACATGACCTTGCATGGTAGATGTGACTTGCTGTTACATCTTCGGCAAAGCTATTAATAATAATTTAATTAAATCAAATTCTCCATCACTCTTCTTTTTTCCTTAAATTGGGCAGCTTGAAATACAAAACAACATACCCAATTCTCCGTCTCTTTTAAGGGTATTTCCACAGTCCATGGATATGTCAAGTATACGTTTCACTGGACACTAGCTAGCGTAAACGTCAAGTACGTATTTGGTATAATTCTGAAGGGTGTAAAGCTAACACGAGACAAGGGCAACATAATCCAATATAGGATCAATGAAATAGTTCCAGACTTCACCCTGGCTCTCTCTTGGTTTTCTGCCTAACGCCAAAGCCGTTAGGATGGTGAACCTAAAGCCTAGGGCTCACCTGCGGGTTGATCAAATCAACCTTCAAGGTCCCCCAGCTATAGTTCTCTACATGCCTATGTCATATAGAGGTCCCAACTAGAACTCTCATCAAGTATACTTAACAAACTCACTGCCGAATAACCTTAATAGCCCATTTTTCATAGTCCTCCACAAACACCCATATCATTTGAACATAACATGTGGGCTTGCAGGCTCAAAGTATCATGACCATCTCCAGTTACCACATGCTTATCGTAGGAAGGCCTCTGAGCCAGGAGATGCGCATTTTAGTTGTCCCAAGATAATCCAAATGAAGTTTTATAGGGTTCGGTTTAGGACCCTTAGAATCATGGCTAGAATTCGTCTAAAACTCGGCTATTAGTTTTGTTGTATCCATTTAAATCTTGAGTACTATCATTTATCATATCGACTATAACCTCTGGCTTGGGCTATTTTTAGGGTTGGCTCTTATTTTTCCTAGTTGTTACTAAGTTCCTCCAGTGGGCTTAGACCTTATTTGTTGCCACCAAGCATCTTTGTCAGACGGCAAATTACCTATATGAGGTGAGTTACAACCTTTGCAAGTATTTCCACCCAAAATCTAATCTTCCTTATCAGCCTTTTAAGATAAACCCCAAGATAATCTGTAATTTAAGTTACAGCCGCTAGTTTAGAGGTGCAAGGTTTACATTGGCTTCTCAATGTTCCCAACATTACAGATAGCTCATTGAAATAAAATAAATACAGCAACTAACCCCTTCTCACCAGGAACATCTTAAAAAGAAAATATGTGCCATCAATCACCCATTTGGCTTGAATTACATAAGTTGGTTTGTGGTTCCGAGGTAGAGGCTTAGATTCTCTCCAACCTGGTTTTAGTCCTAATTCCTCTGTTGTTTAGAATGTCTCTATGGACCTCCGGAAACAAACACCTCTCCAATGACCCTGGGAGAAAAATGGTCCAAGATTTAACTCTTCTCAACAGACCCACTTTAGTAAATTTTCCTCCAGCGTTCAACAATCTGGCCTTGATCCACCCTAAGCCCACTTTCAAATCTTCCACTTTTCTCCCATTTACCCAATCTTGCTGTAGTCGAACCAATAATCTCACATATCCATCAACTCATCAAGTCATAGTCATTGGGTGCCTGTTAGCATCACCTTCGTGGGGCTAGTTACACCCGTCCTCTTGAGGTTTGTTCAAGTTTCTTCTAACCGAAACCATATCTGTATAGGCAATTTGACTTGACCCCTGAAACTTTTAGACTGCTACAGTGCTACTTTTGAGGTCCTATTCCAAGATTAGTCAAGTTGTATATGTGGTAGACATTAGCTTACGATATCTAGAGGCTCCATCTTTGTATCAAGCAATACACATCCTACAAGCTCCCATTAGTGTCGATGGGCCTGTAACAATGCCGCCCAGCACTTTAACCTATCCTTTAAAACTTTACTGAACCAAGGGTCCCCACTATAATTCTGCAAGTTTCCTGGTGTTGCAAGAGGTAAAGTATCACATTCTCAGCCCATATATCCATCACGAGGTGACCTCCAAGGAAATCCACCATATTTACCCCTACGGTGGGAGTTATGTCCTTCAGTTTTTGTGTCTTTGATACTAGGAGGGTTATGTCCTTCACTTTTTGATACAAGGGGGTTATTTTTCAACCCCATCATGTCAAAATATAACACACAGTGGATATGTTAATAAGAACACAGTGGATAAGTTACCTCCATGGATTACAAGATAGTACACATTACAACCCATCAAAAACAACTTCTTAAGACCCCCTCGTGCATAAGGTGTGAGTTACAGCCTTTTTGCTTTAGGGGCACCAAGCTAAGTCTCTACCCAATTTCTGCATAAGGTGTGGGATACAACCTTTAATTTAGGATATCAACACCCTACCACTGGATTCCTCAAAATGAAACTCTTGACTATTACCCTCTA
Source organism: Kewa caespitosa (assembly GCA_900322205.1). Classification (NCBI taxonomy): domain Eukaryota; kingdom Viridiplantae; phylum Streptophyta; class Magnoliopsida; order Caryophyllales; family Kewaceae; genus Kewa; species Kewa caespitosa. Next base: position 8,467 of record ONZA01003970.1, read on the forward strand.
TCACCTACATGAATGTTTGATACATTTGGTTTAGGGCTTCGAATGGCGAATATGTGCTCGACTTCTCCAAACATTGGTACTAGGTCTCTCTGAACCTTAAAAGTATCTACAATCTAAAACTTGAAATAATTAGTCATCAAGATGTGACTCATTAAGACACCCCAGATCATCTGTATTGCATAAGTTTTAATTACCCTACACTTCCCGCTAAACAATTCTCAAACTTGGCTCATGGTCCCTCTAATGACGCTTTTTCTCAAGCACGATTTGAAAAGATTTATATAGAAAGTTGATTGTTGTGATACCAAACACAATGGTCAAATGAATACATGAAAAGAAGCAAAAAGTAACATGAAAACACACCTGATTTTCAACATCCAATTGTATGCTTTGGAGAGCATTCTGGGAATTGGTTGTTAACTCAATATACGGGTAAGCACTTGTCCTCCTATCCCATACATTGATTGAACCATAGTTGTCACACGCAAAAATTCTGTCAGAGTCACAAAAGAAGTAGAAGTTGGTCCAGTGCTTCAATCAAAGATGAAACAGTTTGGACTTCAAGCTGCAAACTTTGAGGGTGAGACTTGCTGTTACTGAAATGATGCCCCAATGTTAGCTGAAGGTCATGGGTTGAAAAGGATGCAATCTTAAAAATATACGATATATTCATTTGTCCAATTTTATGAATCAGATGTCAGTTCTTGGTAGGACACAACTTGTAAGATTCACCATTTGCAACAGCCCTACAACCCCACAAGAGAAGAAAGGAGAAGGCATTGAGATACGCAGGAACGTATTATGCATATAAAATTCCAGATAAGATGTTGGTCAACCAACCTGGAATCATCACATGATGCAAAAGCTACATCTGAAAGACCTTTATGGATATCAGAACCATGAATTGTGACAGATGGCCGCTTTTCCAGCACCTAAGTGAAAGGAGAGATGCAATCAATGATTAAATAGCTAGCATTAACTTCGACTCAGTAATGTGGATTCTAACTAAGAATGAGCGCATGCAGCAACATGTTACATTTAACCATCAAGTGGACATAGAACACAAACCAATATAGATCAACAAAAAAAAAAAGTTAACACCATCAAGAAATCCTTGATAGAAAAGGTGAGAACAAGAAATTTAGATCTTACTTCAACTGGGTCTGAAGAGTCATAAGCAACATCAAAAATAAGTATCTCGCTTTTCTTCATTGAAGTGCAAGCAACCTGGAATTGTAAAGGTTAAAGTCACACTCAAGGGAAGAAGAAAATATATATCTAAATCAACATTGAATCATTTTGCAAATCAGCTATCATTAGGTATGAACATATGGAATATGTATGAGCATCAACCTCATCTTGGTTATTAGGATTCCATCGAACAGCATCAAGTTGTCTATCCGCACAAATGTGCAAAAGATGCTTTGATTCATCCTCCTTTGACCCTGCATCAAGGTTTGCATGCGAATCTGCAAAAGAGTGATACAAAAGGAGATGAAAGGGACAAACATGTCTGTGCATGAGAGAGCAAAAGAACTGGGGAGAGGATAGGGTGTAGGACTTTAGTGCTGAATGAAGTGAGTTGATTTTTATAAGAATAGGTTTAGTGTTGCAGTCTTGTAGATCACCCTGCAGAACGAGATACGGCCTTGCTTTGGGAACTGGAAAGATCTGGCATTCAAACAGAGTGAACAGAAAGTAATAGAACACTTACATGGTGATGTTACATCACTCTGGCAGTAAAGAGACTCAAAGTCATGCACCACCAAGCACCCAGATTTACTCACTGATGCTAAGTATATTCCCTACAAGAGTATCGAAGCAAATGATGACAGGCTGAAATAGAGAGCAGAAAGGAAAGTGAACGAGAAAATTGGTAAACAACTTCTTTTTTTCATAAGTTGGCCCATTTGTAAAAGCCATGGAAGAAGGGTATACATAGTGGAGCAAAGCTCCAACCACCCAAGTGGACCATGTCTCAAACACCTATTAGAGACGGAGCTCACACCTGCGAGGACAAAGCCTCAAACACCTATAGAACCGTAGCTCATACAATGATACAAATGAGGACAAAGCATCAAATACTCTTGGGGCCAAGGCCCTTGACACCTACAGGACCTAAATGCTCGTTACACCTTTGGGTCGATGCACGGAAAAACACCTAGAGAGATGTCATAACTGCCTAGACTCTCCTCAAAAAGATGCATGTATTTTACATCAGAATCTCATTTTAGCATCCAAAAACCTCATGCAATAGCAGGGCAGAAGCTGTCAAGGCATCTAGCATTCATCCAAACCTCAATCACCTAGAGTAAAAGTGCGTGATTATCAAAGAGATTTGATCCTAAGCCAAAAGAAACAGTCTCATTTGAGCATCCAAAAAACCTTATGGAATAGAAGGACAGGAGCTATCTAGTATTCTATCCTTTTATCCCAACCTCAATCTCCTAGAGCAAAAGGCACGTCATTATTAAAGATATTTGATCCTAAATCAAAAGGAAAACATATGGACACCCTCAAATTGTTTGCATTAACAACTGATTATCAAAAGTAAACTCAGATAGTCAGATGGCACTTGAACACTCTGCATCAAAAAAGCCGAAAGCAGGCATATCATGAAACATAATCCAGTATAGGTTGTGAGTTTTCTGAAGAAGACTGGAGCTGAATTCAGAGTTACACAAAAAATTAAAGGAAGATGGGTGGGAAATAATGTCACTATTTAGCTACTGGTTTGTCCACATGTCACAATCTCAGAAGCAACATCAAATGGCACCGTATACCTGATTATCAAACTCTAATGCGGATATGCCATACCTGGACGAAGCAAAAGAGTAATCCAGTAAGAGGTAGAGCAAAATATGTGATGCATCAACAGCAAAAAAGACCAGCAGCAACTAAGATTACAATACCAAAGATAATTACTACGCATCTTTATCTTCAGAAGAGCTGCTACAACACAGTGGAACAACATTGAATAGCAGGATGCATATAAACTTCAAAAAATGATCATGCAGTTTTTCTTTGCCCTTAGTCTCTCACATGGCCTCTTCGGTGAAGCCAAATGCAGATATCCCATCATGTTACAACCCCAAGAAAAGGGAGATTGAAAGGAGAGGGAGAATCTAATCCATTAAAAGAGGTGGCTACAGCACTCCCTTTTCCCAGCAAGAACTGATACAAGGGAAACGAATATGTCTAGACAATAACAATATTAACAAAGAAAAACATTGCAGTTGCTTTCCAGTAAACTAACTGATACATACAATGACAAAGTCAGCGCACAAATCGTTAGTGGCTCATAAAGTCCCCTGCATATAGAAATCAGACATGCTAAACGAATACTAGCAAAGTACCATTCAGAACATATCATCTTACAAGCTAACACACACTGGTTCTTTAATAACGGCAAAAGAAACTCAAACCTTCTTAAGGGCCCTTGGGGATCCAAGCCCGCAAATGCCATTGCTCGATTCATCTGCAAGTATCCAATCACTACCAAAGATATAAAATGAACCAAGGCTTCATTCATGTATAAACATAGTTGTGCTATCTAATGAAAAAACCCTACGCCATAACGAAAGAATGATGCCACAGAAAGCTTTCGTACTTTAAAAGTTGTAATGCCTTCCTTCATGATCCGTGAAGATGATCCTTAAGTTTTCAGATAACTGTTTGCTTTAATATTTTCTTTCTCCCTCCCCAACTGCTGTGGTGGTACAATGGAAGCACAAAAATGTTAAGTTTGCTAGCGAATTTGCTATACCCCAAGTTCACTACTTACCTTATCATGAGTATAGTCACAATGAGATCATCAATTGAACTTCACATACAACTTTCATGCTTTGAAGGGCAGTCTTTTAAGAGATGACTTCTAGAGACTAAAATCACGTCTTTCAAGAGTCACCCTCTTTCAACCAAAAAGTCGCCCCCAAGAAGTTAGTATATGCTATATACGATACACTAGTGTACACAAAAACGTCTAGGAAAACAAAAAAAAAAAA
>ONZA01003996.1:6604-19656 GCA_900322205.1 Kewa caespitosa
GTGGGTCGGGGTAAGGTCATGTTCTCTTGGACTGAATTGTTAAACGATTGACTTAAGAACATAATACTGTTTAAGAGAAAAAAAAAGTAAGCGGTTGAACTAAGGTGAAATGAGCTGAGCTAAAAATTGATCGAATAAGATGAGGAGAATCGGGCCTTATCCTTATCCTTGATGATGATTAGTTATTTTGTTTACATATTGAGTTATTGATTAACATGTATTGTAAGTATCATCTAGTCTTATGTACTAGTGAAATGCTGTTTATGTTGGGTTATTGATCATATCGGATCATTATTGTGTTTCTGTCAATTTTGTTCATTCTTATTTTATTGATGGGCTGAAGATCAAAAAACATACATGAAAAGTCTAGTGATGTGCAATTTTATAATGTATTGGATGATATTTAGGTGAAAAAACATGTTTTCATATGGGTTTTAACTTGATTTGTAAATTGTTATGTTGATGATCACATATTGATCATGTGTTGTTGGCTTGTAAAATGCAAGTCCTTGTTGGGGTTAATTAAGCAATTTGCCAATTAGATATTTTGTTGGGTTAATCCAAATGCCCATTTGCACATGTCTTTGGTCCAGGGTTGTCAATTTTTAAGCTTTTGTGTGAATATCTGGACTGGTTGAAGTTTATAGACATGAAAAGTCTTGTGACAATAATAATAATTTGAACTGTATTCACTCGTTTTGCGCGTTTTATTTTATTGGCTTTACTGTTTATTATTCACGTGAAAGGAGATGTTTTCATTTGATTGTTGTCTCTTGTGTCTGTTTATCCAGCCCTATGTGATTATCCTGTGAATGTTGGTAATAGCATTTCCTAAATGAGCTCTTTCGATTCGCAGGGAAAGAAGAAGATCCAAGAAGGCGGAAGCGTGGATTCAGTATTAGAGGAGGAGATCGAGGACTTGGCGAAGAAGCTTGTGGAGTTGCAACGGAACTCAAAGATGAAACACCATGAAGTTCAAAAGTGCAGCAACTTCGATAAGCAAGCATCTTTGCTTCAGAGACAGCTCGAAAAGCTCGGTGAAAGGGCCGATGGAAATTGCGTTCAGGAAATGCAGGAAATGTCAGGAGTTAGCTTGTCGATTAAATTGCCAAGAGATGGTAGGACTGAAAGATCTGCTTCTGGTAGCAAGTCCAACAAACTTGTCGACGTAAGAACCAGTCTCGTTTTCACTCATGTGCTTGTACTGTCTGTTCCTTTGCTTTGTGTTAATTTGTTTACTTCAAATTTTGCAGTCTGTCTGAGTCATGGGAGTAAGTAGAGTGTTTTTCAGTAACAACTGGATCAATGCCTTAATGGGATCGTTGTTTCAATACTGCTGTTACAATATTTTGATCGTCTAAAGCTTGACCCTAGAACACTGTTTACACAATTCATAGGTGGACTTGATGACTCAATTCCGTTCATTGATATTGTGTTTCTAATGAAATAGTCTGCATTTCATAAATTGTTAGGTAAGACGGTTTTTGGTAGCAACAGATTAGTTCAGATTTTGTGAGGCTCTACCATGGTCACTCGATCTTGATCTAGAAACAAAACAACTAAAGCCGAAGCCCACAAAAGCTAACCGAATGTCAAAACCAAGGTTGAACAATTCATTCTTTTCCCCCCGAGACATTCTTGATTTACTTGCTACTAGTGACTGGGGTCTGAGTGTGTCAAGTTAATATTGGAACAGTGAAGGGGAGGTACTGGTAATGAGTTTATGACATCTATGATGCTGAGTTTTCTATTTTAAATTATGTACTGTATTTGAATTCAAAGAAACATGAAAAACTCAAGATTATCATGGGAATATGAGCAGGTAGAGGCTTTGAGAACGAAAATGGAAAGATTATCCAAGGGAAAGCTGTTGAAGAGAATGGAAGAAGAATATGGCTCCATGTTGTATGCTTCAGCTAACTGTTCTGTTCCCAGCTCTGCCTCAACCTCCAGGCGATTTGACCTCTCTGATTGGTCTTCGTTTTCACTTCGCCAATCCTCACAGGCACGTTCTTCACTTCGTCTTTTTTGTATATACCTACTTTTTTTTCTCAAATGAATTTAAATTGAGAAGATAAATCTTGACTTCATACTACATGCTGTTAAGTCTTACCTGAAACCATGCATATCAGTATCTGGTTTCACAGACTAGTACGGGGTATCCACTGCAATAAGAGCGGACTGTATGTGATATATAAAGCATTGAGGGAAGAGATAACTTCCACCCAGCAGTAGAAGATGACAGTCTCTTTCATATAGGCTTCGGAACTACTAAATATTGATTCTAGCACTTTTACCTCAGTTGTGTGACTCGCTTAGTCTTCTGTTTCCGAGGTCTTTGTAGTCTTCTTACTGTTCTAGTGTGTAGTGTCTGTGGGTCTGGGTCAGGTGAAGCAATTTGGTTTGCATGTTTTTCCTTTCTTCATTGGTGCTCATGTGTATCAGTGTATGTATTCTATACAAAGAGAGCGAGTGGGCAAGAAAGACAGAACAGATGTTACGAAATTGAAATTAAACCCGTCTCACAGACAGCTAATATTGCTAGTTTTACATGATTGCTGTACTTGAATGAGTACCTTACATGTCTTGTGCTAAAATAACTACTGTGCAGGAAACAAACTCAGGTGAGCCAAGAACATGCTCAGGTCACTGTAAATCTATTGTGAAGAGGATAATGGAACAGGTACGTGCGGAGACAGAACAATGGTCCCAGATGCAAGAGATGCTGGGGCAGGTCAGAGGAGAGATGGAGGAGCTCCAAGCTTCTCGAGATTTCTGGGAAGAGCGAGCGCTTCAATCTGATTACAAAGTGCAAAATTTAACTTCGCAGGTAAATGATGTGGCCCAGATTCATTACAGAGTTATAAGAAGCAAGGAGAACACTTTAGAAGCTCTCGCTTATTTTTGTTTATGCTCTGTTAGGTGGAGGAATGGAAACAGAAAGCAATTTCTCTGGAGAATAAGGAGAGCCAACTTAATGAACGAGTAAGCGAACTTGAGCAGGAGCTTGAAAGTCTAAGGAAGGAGAAAAGAAGTGAATGTGAACTGAAAGACAAGAAACATTCAGTGCCAATATCATTGGGAGCACAACTTGCGATGGAGAAGCGGGTTTTAACATGTCGTGTGAAAGGAAGCGGCGTCAGAGACAGAGAAAGAAGCAACAGTATATCAGTTGATTACAGTGATGGGAAGAAAGCAATGCAGAAAAACAGCAGCCGACATCCGTTCAGGGATATTGGTAATCTTTCACCTCTGGTGAGGCAGAATAGTAGGAGACATGTACACCCTTTGCATTGTCCCGAGGATTCCTGAGCCGGGGCAATCTGAGGGTGTCCAAGAGAGACAGAGAGGTAGGGGTATCAACCTCGTGACGCTGTTAGCATGCAGTTACAGTTCAATGACAAAGTTGAGCTGAGTTTAGCATTTACAATGGCGGAAGTTCAATACCATGCCCTCAAAACAAGATTTTGCTTCCCATGATCAGAGTTACAGTGGTGAACTTGAAAGAAAATGCAGAAACAGAGAGAACAAATATGTTATCTGAAAGTGTATACCATCATCTAAAATCCATCCACATTGGGTTTCGAAGCTGAAGAACCCATTAGGTCTCATTTGAAATAAAATTGATGCTTTCACACAACTTTGATTGATGTTATTTATTAGGCCTTTCATTCAAAGAGAAACACAAATCGCACATAATATAGCTAGAATTCAACCTTTTCACCATAATGATCGAAGTTGCCAAGACAACGTTGTTGGAACTGGTGAACATCAGTACAGCGATCATCTGTGAGATTTAAGACAATTTTTCCATCAAACAACTAGGTAGCTTGGAGAGAACCAGTGTATCCTCTTGCTTTACCAGTATGGTTGGCTTGGGGATGATAGGGCAAACTTCTTTTTGGTGGGCTTGTCACATCCTCTGACCAAGTTATAGCCTCCAGTGTTGTGGTGAGAACAAGTCATCCGAGCAAAATCGGTGTTCCGAACATGTGCAGACGATCTTGGCTGAGTCTCGAATACAGATAATGAAGAAATATGATCACATTACCATCCACCATCGCACTGAAGGTGCATTGATCAGATCGAATACACATTCATAGAGAAATTCATAGCGAATTCGTCAGAAGAAACATCAGACCATGGTTAGCAATTAGGAGTTACTATACTAAATTACTAATATCTTTTTATTTATTTTTTGGATTTCAGACAAAAAAAAAAAAATCGTATTTCGAAGACAAAACTTCAGATCATGAGATATTTTCAGTCATCTACATCGACTACATGGTGTTGTCTGCTACATACTACATTGGTTGTGAAGGAAATAACATGTAAATCAAAACAAAAATTTTGAGATACCTTCAGGATAGACTGAAGTCCTGCATTTCATTAAACCAAGTAGAATTTATACACAATGATAGGCTGATATAGCACATCACTAACGCACTCACTAATGACATCAACTTCCACACCACTAGAATAACTACATCCAGATCAACCTTCCTCAGACAAAAGGGTGTAAAACATCACCAAATCACACAGCTAGAGTTAGCCAACTTCTACTCCCACCTAGATTATTGTTCAAAAACCACAGCCAACACCTCCACAAGAAACACTCAGACAGCACCGCACCAAATTACTTACGTAAATTATACTTTCGCACACCATCCTCGATAGCACTATCGGAATTCAACTTCGCCATTTTGTCCACCACTTTCGCACACTCCTCTTTAATCTCCTCATTGCCAGGTTCAATCTCCAACGCCTTCTCGAAGTCCACCTTAGCAGGTCCATAATCCTCCATGTTAAAATATGCCTGACCCCTTGTTACAAAAGCCTTGACACTCTTGGCATCCATGTTGCGCAAAACAAGGGAACACCTCGAAACAACATCATCGAAATCCCCTAGTTTAAGCTTACCAGCAGCAATCTTGAGGTGCAGAGAGGCAATCAGATTAGAGGCACTGATATAATTATCAGTATCCAAGGGCATGTTTTCGACAACATAACTGATAATGGCGTCATAAGATGAACATGCAGCAGCCAAATTGCCAGCATTGAAAAGCTCGTCGACTTTCTCCATGTCTTTCCTTGCTTTGGCGAGCATTTCACCGTCTTCATTAGCTATCTTTAACCCTAGTTTTTCGAATTCTTAGACAAGCAAGCACCAATGAAATGTAACTGAATTAGTAACATGCAATCGGTTAATATGGTAAGAAAAACAACTGCTTTACGAGAATCCACAATTTAGTTCAGTTATTAGGGGTAGCATTTCACTTCAGTTAGTTCACTTCAAGTGAAAAGAACGGAGCCTTGGTAGATAAAACAAAATTATTATTAGTTCAAGCAGCCATTATTATAACGACTATGTTATGGCACTTGCAAATGGCTCGTGGCATACTTTGTTCAATAGAAAGTCCCTTGTACTCCTCGTCCTCGTCATCGTCGTCTTCAAAGTCAAGTGAAAATGGTGGCAATCCGAAAGAAGAAAACCCTAACCAATTGGCCAAAAAACATAAATTACTAACAATTGAATAAGTAATACATACACCATGCAAAAAATTGTGTGTACACTAAATAATCAAGAAAATTAAGATGCTACGCCCGCCGTCCAGAATTAGTTGTCCACTTATACAACTATTTCTGGACGACGTTATTACCATATAGGCTTAGGTCAGTTAGGTGGATCGGGACTTGGATCACAGTATAAATGGGTCCGGCTGTAAATGAGTCAACCACTTTAAAAATTAAATAAGTCAAGCCAAATCACCAACATAAATAATATATATCTAAACGAAATCGGATTAAATGGGTCTAACTACGGTCAACTCATTTAACCTTTTATTCGACCCAACCCGATCCACTTAAAAAATGAATCGACCTCGACCTGGCCCATTAACTAGGTCTACTAAGTAGTAAGTAAAGTACTCCCTGAAAAAAACTAAACAATCACCATGCAATGGGTAATGAGGTGGAGTAACCGAATAAGAAGGTCGACTGAATGGGGATGGAGTTCCGGTTGCCCGTTCGCGTTGGCCGTGGCGACCATGGTCTCTCTTTCTTGGTGGCATAATGATACTATAGTGTAAACAAACACAATTAATTAAAAATTACTTAATGCTAAATACCAACAAACAAAATAAACAAATACCATTTCCGTTCCACAAGAATGTATATATATTCTATTTTAGTTTGTCCCATTAAAAGACAAAAATACATTTCTTTCTCTTAAAAAAACACCAGTCATATGCAATTATTGAACATAAAGAGGCCCCACCCACATACAAGCTCTCTCTCCTTAATAAAGGGACAAAGTTGTTAATTTACTATTTTCTTGTCTAAACCAAATGTATACATTCTTGTGGGACGGAGGAGTACTATGATATATCAATCTGTAACAAAATAGGAAGATGGGGGACCAGATTATAAAAAGTGTAATTGAAGTACAGTGAGAAGAAAAAGGTAAAAAAAGAGAACGCTTACTTTGGTCTTTGAGCACTACTGGAACTGTAAAATGAAAAGGCGCTGTAGGGATATAAATATTGACGTTTTTGAACTGAGTTAGGGTTAGAGCTGGTTACTGGGTTAGGTCGGATCGGTTGTTTCATTTATTAAGTGGGTTGGATCCGGGGAAAAGATAAATGGTTTATCTAGATGAGACCCATTTAAAATTTAGGATTTTGTTAAAAACAACTTTTAGGGTTATGGTTGAACCACCAAATATGATAATACATTAATATTGTACAATTGATTTATCATTGAACATGATGCCCGACATGTAGATCATTAATGTCCAATTAAATGGCCTTGGGGGCACCATTCTCCTCGTATCCTGGGTGTAAGATATAATTAGCGCTAGTTAGGGTGCTGCGGTTTATGCTGCTGTTTGTGTAGGATTGGGTCTAGGTTTGTTTCTGGGTTCGAATTTCTAGGACCACATTTGTTGTTCAGACTCCTAAGAAATCATGCACAGTTGGGTCCATTTTTAAGAGTTAGTAGGGAAAAAAAAATAAGGTGGAAAGCCCCACATTGCCTATAAATAGACTAAAAAAATGTGTTCATAAATGGTAGTAATTCTTATATGGTACCCCCGAGAATATTTAGAGATTGATACCTCAAAAATTGTTGTTGAACATCTATTGTCCAGCAGTTGAACATCTATTATCATGCAGTTGAACATCTATTACGACAAATAATCTTTTATTGAACATAATGTTTAACATATTTGTCCTCAATATCCAATTAAGTGAACTTAGGAGTGTCATTCCCACAAAACCACTAGATGTAGAATATAATTTGCGTCATAAGGGTTGTCGAAAGTGATTTATAGCGCCGCTTAAAATCCAATTTATTCACCTTGTGAAAACTGAAAATTTGGAACTCAAAAAATATATTTCTCCAACACTTGTCAAATCAATATCTACACGCCTCCTCTACACAATGTCTACAGGTTTCTAGACACTGATCTAACACTTGGTGTCCAAACTTCCGCGCTTTGCATTCACGCATCCTGAAGTGAGAGGACCATGAAGTAAGCTTCTTAGAGTTGGACCTTGTTCCTTGCTCAAGTCAAATGATGGAAATACAGCAAGCACCACACAGACTCTTCCAATGCATCACAAAACTTTCTCATGTAAAGAGATTGTTAACCTCCTTCCTAAAATCTTGAACATAAGATACTACAAAGATATCTAAACTCGAACGAAAATCAAGTTTGACGATTACGTGACAAGAGTTTGTCACATAATCGTCGAGAAGCCCGTTTTACAAATCCATAGAAATAGTGAAAACTTACAATGCTTTTCAGCTTTTGGCACCAGTAGAATACACACCAACGATTTTGAAGCGTTGGGCAGAGAAGCATACAGAGTTTTTGACTTCCGGGTCGATCACAGAAATCCAGGTCTCAGACGGGAATCCATCACCACACAATCACATATCCCGACTGTACAGAGTATTAGTAAAACAAAACGAAGAAAGGGTCAAGATGTGATATGAAGAACAATCAAACAATATCCCTCCCTGATCATCTCATTGTAAAAACTACTGGAAACTCTAAAAAACTAAACCAGATTTTTCCGTCTATCATGTCTAAACCAACTAAAAGGCTAAGAACTGTACACAATCCAGAGGGGTAAAGACAGATTAGCACAAGCGCCATTCCATCATCTCTACCTGTCTTTCTCTCTCTCTCTAACCTAGTCTCTCTCCCAGTCCCTCTCCCTAACACTAGAAACCAGCCAAGAATGATTTGCCGCTCAGCTATATGAAGCCAAGATAAGATTCGGTCTAACCATGGAAGATCAGAAATATTCGGTGTAAATTTATATCTTGTAACCACCGACATCTTCAAATCGCAAGGGTACACTGGTCAGACGACATGCCACCCCACTGCTGCTGGTTGGACTGGCCTTCTCCGGCTCTTCTTTCTGCTGAGCCATTTGAATGTTCTTCACGAGACTGATAAGATTGGGACCCACGTGTATCTGGTTAGAAAGTGGAAGAACTTCATGAGCATAAACAGCAACAGCAAAACCTGAAAAGAAGGGGTGGGGGCGGAGGCAGCAATTCACATGCTAACAGAGGATACAGAGGAAGTGCACAAACCTGAAGGCTTGTTTTTCTCCTGAGAATGGTCTGACCCTTCAGATTCTCCTTTCTTGGCGAATCGACCTCCAGTACCCCTTGCCCTTCTCAGAGCATGCTGGTGCCGAGATTCATGGAGGTATGGCTGCACAAGCCAAAAAAAACAACAAGAAAAAGAAGAGCTACCCAGATGAGTTTGCAAGGGAAAAACATAATATTAGACAACTCAATGAGTGAAGAACTAATACACAGAAGCAGACTATTAGTGATGTGGGGATCCAACTAGTACAACATGAAGGGTGATATCAGCCATTGTTTGAGTAACCAAAAAGAAAAATACTTATATGGAACAAGATTGGAGCATTTACCTTTCTGACTTTGATAAGTTTCTTCTCCAGCTCAGCTTTGGCTCGGACCTGCCTTCGTCTTAGAATTCCATGGTATTGCTTCGCATTGACATAAACGGGCTCTTGCGCCACCTCAAGAGGTAAAGGCATCCTCGGTTGATGCATACCATAGAATGGGGGAGGAACCTGCCAAAAGATGCAATAGATTAGAGATCACACCGTTAAAATGTCTCTTTTCAAGAATGAGAAGATCAAAAGCAAAGGTTGTGATATAATACAAACATGAATAAGAAGAAATATTGTACACTTCTGCAGCACAATCAATTGACAATCTCATAAAGGCTATCCATAGGAACAAAAAGAAAATCCAAGTACAGGAGACAATCGTAATATAATGCCATGTACATCCTCAAAATCAAAAACGAATTCTCCACTGTTTTGCCAGAGTTCTAGGATGAAGAATTAAGTTACGAAAGATGGACATAAAAAACAGAACCGAACTGGTACAGTCTGAACAAAATGATGTGTACTTCCTTACATGCTCTGTAGTAATGTGATGGAAGCTCCCCGCGAAAGCAAAGACGAGGCTGCGGGAGGGTCTTCAATCAATTTCTTTTAAAAATGATACCTCAGCAACAAGGACATGACTACATTTAAACCAGTGAGCCGTTAACTTCACTTTTTGTGATAGCAAATAAGCCATTGCACAGCAAAACATACACAAGCTTCGCAATGATTTCTTAAGAAATATTTTCTACTACCCAGGACACTGGACTACCATCTAAAGTGATAATGACACCCGAAATTCATATCCCCATTTCTTACATCTTCCTTAAGTTTTGTAGTTGCAACCATATCAATTGCCTAACAAAAAGAATACAATTCATGACGCAACCACCCGTAAAATACAAGGGAATAAAGAACCGAGGATGGCAAAATGCATACGTTCTATATCATGCCACTTGAACTTTGTGAGGTTTGGTCCTCACAACCTCGACAGACCCTGAGAATAAACTAGAGCAACGATTTATTGTGAACTGCCTGTCTAGGACGGAGTCTTGGCCCTTCGGCAACAATGAAGATGTTTCTACAGCGTAAAGAACTCCAAACTTGAAAACATCTAACGGATAATATTAGCTAACAGCACAAATTAGGTGTTGGCATGCACAATGAAAGTCACCTACGGCTTAAGCCATGTTGAACTTCACATCCTTGCCGTACCCAAGAAAGTTCCAGGGCAGATGGAAACAACATAGGAAATATGCCAAAAAGATCATCTAAATATTGATAAATCTCTCCACCAAAAAATGGTTTCAATTTATTGCTTGCATCCTTCCTACAAGAATTAATATATTATAAACATCAAACATCTTTCAAGACAGAAACATAGCATCATGTCTTGGGCCAAAATGTTAATATCATGTTCCCATAATCGAAACTCAATCATCTCATATCCTCCCAATACCCCACCCCTTACCCTCCGCCACCCTGCCCTTCGGTTTTCACAGATACATCAAGGCAAAACACCAACGAAAGAAATTTTACTGAGTAACCTACCAATGCCTGAGGTCCATATGCAGCCATCATTCCCCCGTAGTACATATCAGGAAAAGGTGTTGATGGACAAGCCTGGTGATAAGAGCAAAAAAAGTTGGAGTTGGATAAGTTCCCTCCACAACATCCATTTTCCCAAAGGAGAAGAAGAAATTTGACCAGCCTCACTTACGATTGAATGACCGACAAGTTCCAGTGGTGGATGTTGCGGAAAACATTCTCCACTTCCAAGAGATGTTGTCGAGTCACCATATTGCGACTTTTGGAGATCATGCCCAGAACTACCATCTGAAACAAAGTGAAGTTCAGCATCGAAATGAAAATAAACCAAGACATGTGGAACTGAAAGAGACAAGGAATAGAAAAGAGAACATGGTTACAATTGACATTATAACTAAAGTTCAAATTGACAGTGGAGGAGCTTTTTGTCTGCCACCCTTGCCCCCTTCCTCTGCTCGGATGTAGAAGGGCCGAAGGGGGTATAGGAAACAAGAATGCAAGGTGCTTTATCTAACAAATTGTGATTTTCAATTGACATGATCACAGTCAAAGAAGTAAGTTATTTGAACTGCACCTCGGTGTGTAGATGTAGATCCAGTAGTCCCGGAGTCTTTGCTGGTCTCATCATCATCATCAACACCATTGGATAGTGAATGGTCATCTTTGGACCCTGTCATCTCATCAGGACGATCAAACAAGGCAGGCTTAGGGGCACTTGCCCCAGCATCAGTTAGGGTAAAGGGATCATATCCAGCAGCTCGCCACCATTGTTCCGAACACACTGTTGGTGGAGGAATATTGCTTGGCTCTGCTTCGGTTGCCGGGATAGATTTCGACGGCATGTTTCAACAGAACACTAAAAAGCGCGTCTATCACAGGAAATGCAACTCAATACCTACAGTGTGCTGAACCGGCATCAGTATAAGCTATGAACAAAAGCACCATACAAGTCCAACACTACACTCATGATGCATGTTTCCAAGAGGTGCTTAAACCTTTTTTAACAAGTAGACCAGGTTATTCCAGACAGAGAATAACTTTCTACGAAGCGAAACCTAGAGTTCTGCAAGCGTGCTACAAATGAATAATGATGAAGGACTACACAAAATCGTTAATGAGGGACGAGGCAATCACCCAAATCCCTAAACCGAACGCATCATCAAACTATTCACTACATTATTACAGATATTAACATGTATTCTTTTTTATTTTTTTTTTGATTGGAATATTAATATGTATTCTTGATGCATGTTGCAATTCGTGCACGTATACTGCTACACGGCTACACCCTGAGGATATACCAATATCATATCCTGATACCTAGTTAGCGAGATTCTAAAACCTCAATTAGCTACAATGAAAATTCCTGAAGCTACTGCTGTCAACATGAGCACAGAAGATAGGGACACGACTTGGGATCTAAATAGACTGATGCCCACAGAGTCGTTTGCACAATACTCGATTCATTACGAAACAGACTCAATCTTAAGCTACTTGACTGAATAAGTCTCATAAAGCACCTCGTCAAGATTTCATGTACTCACCAAATTCTCGAGCTCAAAACAATCATAAGCTACTCAATAGTATGAACTACACAGTAAATTCATAACTTCTTATCAAGGAAACACCTTTACCGCCACAAATCATATCGGATCCAAGCTCGAATAAGATACGATAACTAAAATCAAATCATTTAGTTGACGACAACGACAAATGACCCAACCCATTCACACATAACCCCTATAACATACTGAAATTCAACATGCAAAACCACTCCAAGTCAATTCAAACAACTAGTTAACATCTCTTTGCTTATACTAAGATTAAATTACCAGTCTTTAGATCCATAATCAAAGAAAATACACATAATTAACAAAGATAACACCAAATATTCTCCAATTACGGCATGATTCCCTAAATCAAACAGCCTCATATCCAAATACCCCATCTTTTTCAATAACCCACATTTAAATAACCACAGAAATTCATGAAAACAAACAATTAAAAATCAAAAATTAAAACCCCACAAAGAAACGACATGCAGAAAACCCTAACAATTCAAAATTCCCCAAAATTCCGGGAAAACCCTAACGGTAATCACAAAAAAAAAATAAAAATAAAAAAGAAAAGAAAAGGAGAAAAGTGAAAGAAAAAGAAACTTACTTGTTTACTTGTAAGGATTTATTTGGTGAGAAATAGCGATAAAAAAAAGAAAAAGAAAAAAGCCCTAAAAATTGGGGATAGAGAGAATCTAATTGGGGAAAATTGAAAATTGGGGTTGGTTTGTGGGGGATACGAAATTCAATCCCTAATTTAGATTTTGTAAATTGATTGGATTGAAGAAGTCGTGTTTTGCGTTTGTTTTTTATTTATTTTTTTAAAAAAAAAAAGGGGGGGACAGCGCGATGAGGAAGGAATGGTAGAAAGAGGACACGTTGAAGAGATTGGAGTTGGACTGCCCTCGTGTAACTTCTTCACTACCACTCATAGCCACCACCTTCTACTGTACTTGTAGCCGCCACTCTCAAAATCCACTCTTTTTTTGTTCCCCCCTTTTTTTTTTTT
>ONZA01004017.1:5352-16406 GCA_900322205.1 Kewa caespitosa
TTTTTTTTTTTTTTTTTTTTTTTTTTTTTTTTTTTTTTTTTTTTGGTGTAAATGAAGGCACTAAGGTCTTGGTGAGAATCGAGCTCCCAACCTCTAAGTTAGGAGGTGTGCTCTCTACCACTTGAACATCTCTCTTTTCTCATGCCGTCCATGATGTGAAATATCTTTAACGGACAAATAGGACACCAACATAAATTGGCAAAACTATTGCAAAGTCTAAACTTCCATATTATCCCAGTACAATAACTGTAAAAAAAGATAAAAATCTCACCATGTATAAAACGATCATGTACCAATCGAAACTAGATGTATTTCTATTAAACAAAACACCTAGTAACACATGGAGTAGTTTTTGTCCACCCATACTACTAGTGCTAGTATCTTTAGGCTTTAGATATACACAAAATTTCACTAGATCCTGCCTATGCTACCCCTATTCATGCAAAACATCAAAGCATCATTAGTAGTAATTCACAAGGGATCATTTTGGACATTTAATAATCCAATAGGACCAGATATTCCAAACATGGTAACAATAGGTCCATACAAAAAGCACGTTTTTAATTGTAATTTTGCTAATTGTAGAAATGGTCTCCATCAACGAGTCAAATTTTATCTAATGCAAACTTTCCTCAACAGCCAAAACCCACCAACTCCTCAAGGGCCAATGGCAGAATCAGTAAAAATCTCCATTGTTTGGACCCTAATAAAGTGCAAAGAAATTATTTTTGAATGCACAATTGAAAAGTCAAAATAGTAGGAATAACAATTGAGCCAGTCCGGATCCTCTCCATTTTCTAAAAGAAATCGAGAGGTCTATTTCTTAAATCAATAGCTAAGATTATATCTTTACAATTTTAGAATTATATAAAATACAAATTATACGTACGAATAATTAAATTTAACTACTTAAGTAGGAAATAGAAGGAAAAGGAAATGGAATAACAATTGAGCACCCTACATCAAAAATCAAACGCAAGTTTAACACTAAAGTCTCTTTTATGGATTGCAATCTAATTTCTTGTTAATGAGTTTAAGACTAAAATCTCATAAATGTTAATATTGAAGGTAGTTTTATGTATTTACTGAGAAATATCACTCTTTTTAAAAATCATGCATCTAAATAAAAAAAATGCTACTTCAAAATTACTACAAATGAAGAAATATATACAAAAAAGATTGTTCATAAAATTACGTGTAGAAAAGAAATATACATCTAAATCTAATTTAACCACAAGAATTGTATCTTCTAAATTATATTCTTTCTTTCATTAATAGACCACATTGAAAATAGGATTTTGCTAACCATAGCCCTTAGGGCTATGTTTAAGCCACTATTGGCATTAAATACATCTCTAAAAATGGTAATATGTTTGGAATTTATCACCAAAACACGCGTTGCCCGGTGTAAGATTTATTGTTCATTTCTATTTTAAAAATATCAAGAAAAACACAAATTCGGATCCAATCAACATCAATATTCACATAAAACTAAAACCAAGAAAAACAAAGCTCAAGCAAATCCACAAAAATTACAGGAAAAATACTAGCATATGACACATAAATCACACACTTGTAACTCGTTTTAGTTGTTCCCTAGGAATTAGGTAGCTTGACTTGACCAAAAACTAAAAGAATTCAATCCACAATTCCACATTAACACATGGTGACAAACTCGTCATTCAACCATTCTCACAAGGGCAAAACCGTCATTCTCCATACCACCTATAAATAACCATCGGTTCGCTTTCCAACACTACTTAGCGCAGCCTCCCAAGCACTTTCTCTCTCTAAAAATATAATAAAAACACAAGTCGCTTTCTCTCTCCTCTTTCTCTGGAACATTTCGTCGAACACATGGTGTGCATCGCCGTTTAACCGCCGTTAAACTCCGTAACATCCAAAACCAATCACTACCCACTTTAAAACGGGCCGTTTGGGCCCGACCCAGATCGAGAAACGGACCCGTTACGTTGAGGAAAGCATGTGGTCCCGTTACCGTTAGTTGGTGAGTTATAGTTAGTTAGGGATGGGAAAGGTGGGGTTTGGGGTGGCGGTGGTGGTGGCGGTGGTGACGTGTACGGTGGCGGGAGTGGTGGTAGGGAGGAGGGTGAGGAGGAGGAGCAAGTGGAAGAGAGTGGTGAGTGTGTTGAAGGAGTTAGAGGAAGGGTGTGGGACCCATTTGAGTAGGTTGAGACAAGTTGTTGATGCTATGGCTGTTGAGATGCATGCTGGTTTGGCCTCTGAAGGTGGCTCTAAGCTTAAGATGCTTCTCACTTTTGTTGATAAACTCCCCAATGGGTGGGTGTTCTTCTAGTATTCCCTTTTCTCTCTCTTGTTCAATCTCAGAAGTTAACCCGACCCAAAAAGTTTTGGTTTTTTAATTGTTTGTTGTGAGGTAAAATCCAGCATTTGGTTTGCCATCTCGTGTCCCACTTAAATTTGAAGTGTTGGTATTTATGTACGGCGATTATAGTGGCACATGAAATGATGAAATGACACACCAAATGCGATGAAAAATACAAACTTGAAAAGGACTTAAGAGCTGGCAAAAACTGTCCCAACTGGAAAGTTTTGTGTTTTGATCACCAAGTTGTTATTTTTTCGACTCGAAACCAGAAAAATCAGTTTAGGACCCAATGTGTTAAGTTACTGAATCTGACTTGACTGGCTTAGTCGAATTCATTATCAATCTGTTAGCTTGCTTTTTAATTTGTGTTGTTTTAAAGTGACATTCTTTTTATAGTTTGGTGATGGTTACTATAGGATTGAGTTTTTGGCTAGGTTTTTTTTCTCTTATGTATTAGTATATGATTGNNNNATTGAGTGGTTTAGCTGGGGTTGAGATGTATGTTGTGTGTTGATCATTGGTTTGCGAAGAAATTCATTTGATCATCTGTTTAAATGTGATCAGGATAGGGAATATAAGTTTGTTGAATGTTGCATTGATCAAGCAGTTCGTGTTTCTGGGTTGCTTTACCATGTCAAGATAGTTTGTGTTGAATGTTCTAATGTTCCAATGATCAAGCAGTTTTCTTGGGCTTGTTTAAGTTTAATGGTTGCTTCTAAGTCATAATAATGCCTCTTGTCAAATCCTTCATGTATCATTTTCCCTGTTGAAATTTCCAACTTTTGACAAAGTACTATTGCTACTGTTGATATGGAAATGTTGTACAGCTCTTTGAGGACACTCCCATGACTTTTCAATGAGTGGCTTTCCTCTGTTAATGTTCTCATCTGGGTACTGTAGTTTTCTTTGAGTTCTTATTGGTGTGTCTTGTGGGATTAGATACACTGTTATGGCCATAAAGTTGAAGGCAAAATTGTTCTCCAATTCCATCATTGATATTGCTAATTTCCCCACGTAAATTTTTTTTACTCTCTCTTTCTGTCTCTCTACTGTTTCATTTTTCCTCGTTTTTGATACCAGTTTGATGTAAGTTCTAATTTTGGCTGCATTTAGTACATTTCTGGCTTTTTCTTGTTGATACTAGTAGTTGTTAAGGTATATGAAGCTGTACTGTGATACATCCAGCATTTGTCAATCAACCTTACAGTAAGGTTGCTGTGAGTATTAATAAGGCATCTGAAGTACCCTTTTATTTTTGAGATGTTTTTAAATATTTTCTGTAAAATCTCAAGCCAATTGCTAATCGCCTTTAGTAATCTCCTTGATTATTGCTTTTCAAACTTACGACGATTGGATCATGAAGGTTCCTTTAGTGTCACGACAATGCAATTGGCTAATTAGCCATATAATTTGTAGCATTGATCAAGTTTGTTTTGCTACTATTTTTTTATTTATATATTAAGACTTTTTTTTTTTTGTTTTTTTAATCTGTTCAGGGTTGATGTAGTCTTTTTCTCATTTTAATTTACCATGGGGAGTGTGGCAGTCATGTTGCTCTTGAATGTGTGGGTTTTAATCTCTGAAAATATCCCATTTGACAGCCTGTTGCCATTGAATGTGGGCCTTGTTTATGTGAAGGGGCAAGATTGACATTGTTGGGGTTCTTGTCCTGGGAACAGTGAATAGCAACTGTTCTTTTGCTACCCCATTTCCTTCTTGTTGTTTGTTACTAGGGTCCTGTTGCTGGTTGTCAACTATTTGGCTTTTCTACAATCATGATAATTGGCTGCATTTTACTTAAGACAAAAAGAATGCCTGGAATTGTTTTTTAGTTTTTGTTTGTTGATGCAATGGATTGATCGATAGCATTTTTTTGTCTAGGAATGAGAAGGGAATATATTATGCACTAGATCTTGGAGGTACTAATTTCAGAATCTTGCGGGTTCAACTAGGAGGAAGAAGATCCAGCATCCTTAGACACGATGTCGAAAGGAAGCCAGTTCCCGAGCATTTAATGACAAGCACTGGCGAGGTTGCACAAATCATGCCTTTTAACTGTCTTTCATCAGTTGCTTCTCCATAATTATATGAAGATACGTAACTTAAAACTGGCTACTGTCCCAACAGGAGTTATTTGATTTTGTTGCAACATCACTAAAGGAATTCGTTGAAAAAGAGGACGATGAAGTTTCAGATTGTTCTCCGTCTTCAAGAAGGGAGCTCGGCTTTACATTTTCTTTTCCTGTGAAGCAAACATCCATATCTTCTGGAATCCTGATGAAATGGACAAAGAGTTATTCAATTGGTGACATGGTTAGTTTACCCATTGCAATGTCTTGTGCTGGCTTTACTTAGGGTCTTAAGATTTGGAATGAAGGAAAGATGAATGCTTTAAAATGTCATTGATGCCTGTTGTGCTAACTGTTTCTATGGAATGAGGGAGGTCAATGGTAAATGTGGTAACTATCACCAATTTGTTTCAATGTGAGATTGAGGGTGAGTGCTCACGTTTGTTGTTGCTTGTTTTCAGGTAGGGAAGGATGTTTGTGAATGCCTGCAGCAGTCGATGACTAAAGTGGGCCTGAATATGCATGTAGCAGCTCTGGTAAGCACATTTTTTCTGCCTTATGGATTTTCTTTGTGAATTGTTTCTCGTAATGTAAATATGTAATATTCAGGCAATATCCATGACTAGCAACTAGCAAGTCTTGAAACTCCTTGGGTCAAACACATCAGTTGAGAATATGCAGTCCATTGTTAGCAGTTTGGCATTCATCTTTTGCTATCACAACTCAGTTTTTGTTGCGCAGTAAAGGTTTATAGGAAAAACAAAGCTGCTCAATCTTCTTAACGAGCCATTTTCCTGGAATATCTTTCCCTCCCAAGTCCTAACCAAACTGAGCCATCATGGGCAGTTCATGTTGTACGCTGTCCAGCGCATTGCTTTGCTGATTGTGATCTTTGTTTCCCTTGCTCCTCTGATGTGTTTTTAGCTGAGAGTTTTTCATTGAGAGATTGTCATTACTTGGATTTTTCGATGTGCAACCATGTATTACATGTCAATGTCATATCATGGTTGTAAACTGTATTCTACCCATAATTAACAGGTTAACGATACTGTGGGAACATTGGCACTTGCACATTATAATGATGAGGACACGGTTGCTGCAGTGATAATTGGGACTGGGACAAATGCCTGCTATTTCGAGCGGGCAGATGCTATTATTAAGTCTCAAGGTCTTCCAACATCTTCAGGAGGAATGGTATCTCTCTCTGGCTACCTACAGTTTTGCATCTACTAAAGCGCTATATTTTTTTTAAAAATATTTATTTAGATTACTTATTTATCTGATACTTGTTAGGTTGTTAATATGGAGTGGGGTAACTTCTGGTCGTCGCATTTGCCGAGGACTTCTTACGATATTGAGTTAGATGCTGAGAGCCCTAATCCGTATGACCAGGTTAGGCTTTCATTAATCAGCTCTTTGCCTACTATTTTCCAGTTCAAGGATTTATAGAATTAAAAAAGATGGTCTTTCTTTCCACTGGTCTACAGGGTTTTGAGAAAATGGTATCTGGAATGTATCTGGGTGAGATCGTGAGGAGAGTTATACTGAGGATGTCACAGGAGTCTGATGTTTTTGGACCTGTTTCTCCACAACTACGTAAAGCCTTCATCTTGAGGTATCTTATTGTGGCCCCTTTCCTTTTGCACTGTCAGTTTATCACTTTTACTTCAGCTTGATTTTTGACCAAAAAGAGTGCCTATTAGAAACCATTGGCTTGATTACTATGAAGGCCAAGAACCACGGACCACTGTGCCTTTATATTTCCAAGCCGTAAAAAAGTCTTTCAAGGTTTTGTATCAACTCTTGATTCTAAGAGTTCACCTGCAAAAAAAAAAGGTCAAAGATCCTGGTGCTGGACTGTGCTCCATGGACAGTTTAGAAGTTGAAGGAAGCGTCACTCTATCTTTCTTCTCTTCCCCCACTTTTCCTATTTTATTCTTTAGATAATTCTCATCAACCCCGGCGACTGTTCATGCCTTGGGATAGAATTGGTTATAATGTTAAATGTTATACTGTTTTACCATAATCTAACTGCTCATTAACAAATCCTATTATACATATATGCTAGGGCGCCGCAGATATCATCGATGCATGATGACGATTCTCCCGACTTGAAAGAAGTAGCAAGAATCCTGAACGATGTTCTTGGGGTAACCACCACTTTCTGTTTACGATCCCTCATTACTACAAAGCCAACCAAATGTCTAATACTCAATTCACCTTCTCCTGACCTCTCTCTCTCTCTTAGATTCCTGATGTCCCTCTGAAGGTTCGGAAACTTGTAGTCAACATTTGTGACGTGGTAACCCGCCGGGCTGCCCGTCTAGCTGCGGCCGGCATTGTCGGGATACTGAAGAAGATCGGGCGGGATGGGTCTGGTGGGATTGCCGGCGGTCGGTCCAAGGGCTCACCCAGTCGGCTAAGGAGGACTGTGGTTGCAATTGAAGGGGGCTTGTATGCAAATTATAAAATGTTTAGAGACCACTTGAACGAGGCCGTGGCTGAAATCTTGGGGGATGAGTTCGCCCCTTACGTAATACTCAAGGTTACTGAAGATGGGTCAGGCACCGGAGCAGCCCTCTTGGCCGCCTTGTTCTCATCTCATTCTGTTGATAAATGAAACAAAAGGGGGAAAAAGTGAGGTTGCTTATACATATGTGTTCATATTACATATATTATAGGCCTTTTTCTGTACAAAGCTGTAGAATTCATTCAGGTCGATATGTGTATTCAATTTATTAGTATATAGCAAGTATAAGTGCTTTGAGGTCGGGTCTTGTGCAGCAGTTTAGGAGCGTTGTTCCGTCCAATTGTTATATTTATAGCACAAGTGTAATATCTTCTACAGACGGTGTATGGTTCTTGTTTGAAGTTTGTATGGTGTACATAGGTTATTTGGCATCATGGCCTTTCCATTCTACTTTTGACTCATACTTCCTTCATGCATGTTCCTTTTCAAACGTAAATTTTGTGACTAATTCTCCAAGTTTCCATCTTCATCTTTTCATATGAAAATATTGTCAACAAAGTTTATGACAACCCTAGTATACACACGGTGCGTCGTGCAGTTTGTGATTGAAATTCTGATTAGTACTCCTCACTAAGTGATTTTCATTAAAGATTTGTATGATTTAGAAACAAAGAATCACTGTTTATGTTGATTGAAACAACCCAACAGTTAATCGTCAACTTGAGTTATAGCTTTGAATATTACAGTTGAATCTACAGTCAGAAAACAACAAATGTAATAATGTATGATGCATTGTGCTGAAGTGCAGATATAATAACATTTTTCAGAAGTGGCTACCTCATCAGGTGATTACAGGAAATGGCACAACATAACCATAAACAAGAAAGGTTACTAATCTCCTGATCATTGCATCCTTGCCAAGACCACAAGAGTTTTAAACCTGAGTATTGCAAGGACTCTTCCTAACCATTCAATGCCAATTCTGAATCACATATAAACTCAAATGCAAAAAGAGTTTTGCCATGAAGAGCATATACAACAGAACAGCAACAGACAAATCTGACGATCCATCGAGATTAAGCTCGCTAAACCCCACTGTTAATATAGTTTGCATGAGTAATCAGGCTCACTGATGGACTGTTGTTCCCTAACTGTATATCTAAAGCAGGAAGATGCCAATATTACAGGCTCACTTGACATATGGTGATCACACAGAGTACATAGATCATTCCACCCTTATTGAACAAGAGATCGAGGCCCTTGGTAGATTCTTCAATGTGCTCTCAA
The DNA here is from genome assembly GCA_900322205.1 of Kewa caespitosa. Taxonomy (NCBI): domain Eukaryota; kingdom Viridiplantae; phylum Streptophyta; class Magnoliopsida; order Caryophyllales; family Kewaceae; genus Kewa; species Kewa caespitosa. Next base: position 13,529 of record ONZA01004017.1, read on the forward strand.
GTGACAACTGATCAACATTTCGTGGAAGTAAACACATAGTACTCTGGCGTACAACCAAATCCTCCAAAATTGATGCATTTTTCAGAAGAAATTCGACCACATATAGTTCCCTTTTTCTGTCATAGTAATTCTTTATCGCAATTCTTTTGAGATGAGACCCAAGACACGAAGGGATTGCTTGAGTTTTCCAATACTGAGGATCTGCCTCCGCAACAGTTCGATTGGGAAAGAGTCCCTGCAAAGAAGATAACAATAAAAAGAAAAGACAGTCATGCAATTGGCGCATACAACAACACCAACCAGAAAGGATGGTGCCATGGATCCCCAGTAGTAGAAACTTTAGAAACCATACACTAACCAATGGAAAATTAAGTGTTTCTAGGAGAGGTGAACGAGCAAGAAACTTTAGCAACACTTCTTCCTTCATAGAGAAACTCAGCTCTAGACACTTCAAATTACGGAACACGGGCAGCTGATCTTTTAAATCACCAGCACACAGAGCCTTCAACCAAAGATTAACAAGTAGTCATTTCACTATTGAAAACATAAAGACTATTTTTAGGAGAACAAAAAAAAAGAAAAAAGAAAAAGAAGAAGAATAGGAAAACTTGAACTAGAATCAGTATTAAGGATAATAGGGTGCCAGAGACAAACCGCAACGCTCAATGTCGTCAAAGATAGATGCTGAACATTAGACAACGGTCCGACGAGGCTAAGGATGCTCTGGAAAGTAGGCTCCCGGTCCATCAGAGCCCCAATATCGATTTCAGCTTTGACAAGAGCATTCATATTTGCAATATTGTAACGACATGCTATATGGTCCTCATAGTAAAAAGCCTCCAGATTAGGAGTATCAGTATGCACCACTTGACAGTGTTTATACCTATCAAATTTTAGGATAATTAAAACCAATCTCCGGAGAGAAGGCGAAGAAATGGTTATGCGATCCGCATGCTTCCAACAACAGTATCTGATAGTGAGGTCTTCAAGTGAAGGGCAACTTGAAACTAGCCTAGTAAGAAAGTCATTGTCATTGATGCAAACCGAACTCAGGTGGAGGACTTTCAAGTTTGGCAGACGAAAGGACGGCATGATGGAAACTTCGTCAAGACCGAGACTCACATTCAGTTTTAAGACCTCTAGTGTTTCGCAAGTGAAAATCGCTGGGGGCAACTTACCGGGTTTCCTGACATGAATGCGGAGTCTAAACTCCTTAACCCTACGGGTTAGTGGAAAACATATCCACCTATTAACATGGCTGGGGTTCAAGTCAGGAAAACAATGTCTGCGACATTCATGCTCTCGATCATAAGTGTACGGTAATCGAAGTGCAGACTTGCTTAGCGTCCCACCAAATCGAAGTGCAGACTTGCTTAGCTTCCCACCAAATCGAAGAGTAAACTTGCTTAGGTTCTCACACGACTGGCATGCTTGCAGTACACTATCCACAAAGATAGTAAAAGTAGGGAAACGTTCAATAAGATGGGAATTAGCCAAACAATGAGATATAGGTGAATCAGCCAACTCAAGGCTTGATGTCAAAGTGAAAACATGCCTCATTCGCTTTGACAACATACTCGAAGCAGCGACATCCTTCGTAGAAAGGAAGGAAAGTATATGTCCTAACAAGTCATCTGGTAAACTGCTTATCATATCTCTATCAACACCACAGCTGAAAACTTGCACATCCCCTCGTAATGTCGTAGAACGAGGTTCCAAGGTCTGTTCCATGCCTGTAAATGTGTCCTGTCTTGAATACCAAAATATTTACCATGCTTATTCAATCTGATTGATGCAATTGCAAGTACGTTACTAGTAATTATCTTTACAAAACTTTTTTTTTTCTATTGTCTTTTTTTAGTTAATTCTTTACATAAACCCAGTACCCAGCCCCATACCCAAAATCCTAATTTCCACTTTCGGTTTTAAAACTTCTTGCGTAGCCACGTAAACTTGTGTGTCATGTAAGTTACCCCTTTAAACCATAAAAGTCACATCTAAAGATGATTTATCGCATACACCAAACGAACCCAACAATTCCTAAGTCGATTTTGATACGAAAAACTTGCAAGAAAATCAAACAAGAACTACACTAGAAAGAAAATCAAAACAAGAACTAAAAGCAAATCAAAAGAACACAATGGCGAAGAACGTAAGTACTGATTTCGAGTAATCTTTTCTAACTAATGACCTAATCTTGGATGAAAAAACAAAATACTTATCATTTGAATGAAAATGAACACAGAAAATAAACCATCCAAGAACAGCAAAGCGAGGATTAAGGTGAGAGACATACGTACCTTAGTGTTCAAGAAAAGCGAGAATAATAATGTTGTCAACTACTTGAGAGAAATAGAATATTGACAATATTGTGTTTCAAAGAGCGACAGTTTCAGTCACCATTGGCATTGTGTAGTGTTGTAGTAGTGTTCATAACTTCATATCATGTAAGCTAACAAGTGATCACAAAAGGTGACTTTCAAAATCAGACGGATATATAGCGTCACTTCAGAAGTTAATGATGACTTGAGTTAAGAGTGTTAATGAGTCGGTTATAAGTTAAGTAGGTTGACACATCTTATTTAACACAAAATCTTACTATATAAACTATGTCTAGGTGCACTCAAGATATAAGAGACTTACATGGATGACTGTGGTAAGGGGTGACTCTTTAGCTCAGAGGATGACTCTATCAACGGGTGACCTTTGGTCTAGAGGGATGACCCTCAATCAAGAAGTGACTCTTTGTATCTGTTAGGGTAACGGGCTAGATTACCGTCTGTAGATGACGACGAAGATAGATACGTACGTGCAAGCGGTAAACAAGAACGGGAAAAGGACACAACGAATTACGTGGAAAACCCAAAAACAAGGGTAT
>ONZA01004024.1:13456-26484 GCA_900322205.1 Kewa caespitosa
GCCCCCCCCCCCCCCCATTGCAAGGGCGCGTTCCCACATCAATATAAGCCTTACCCATGGTGACACCTGCCCCCGGGAACACCTTTAACAGCCCATTTTCGACGTTGTCCTTCAAAGTCTGACACGTGTACAAGACCATCATATAGGCCATTTCGGACCAACTTAGTGATGGAAACGGAACCCAATGGCCTCCTAAGGCCCATATTTGTCCGTGGCATCATTTTCTTGAATTTTCATTTTGGACCCCCCGGGGCCGATTTTCGTGACTTATAGCCTTCCGTATCGGCCATATCTAGGGCATTCCAGGGCCCAATGGAGAAGGGCCCTCCCATCGCAAGGGCGATTACCCACATCAATATAAGACCCCCCCCATGGCGACACTTGCCCTTGGGAACACCATTAACAGCCTTTTTCGGTGTTTTCCTTCAAAGTCTGACACGTGTCCAGGATCACCATGTAGGCCATTTCAGACCAAATCAATGGCCCAAACGGACTCCAATGGGCTCCTAGGGCCCATATTTGTCCGTGACACCCTTTTCGTCAATTTTCATTTCGGACCCCCCCGAGCCGATTTTCGTGACTTATACCTTAGGTTTCGGCCATTTCCGGGGCGTCCTGGGGCTCGGTGGAGATTGCCCCCCCACCCCATCTCAAGGTCGCGTTCTCACATCTATACAAGCCCCACCCACGACAGCACTTGCCCCCGGGAACACCTTTAACAGCCTGTTTTCGGCGTTTTCCTTCAAAGTCCGGCACTTGTCTAGGACAACCATATAGGCCATTTCAGACAAAATCAATGGCCGAAATGGACTCCAATGGCCACCTAGGGCCCAATTTTGTCAGTGGCACCCTTTTCGTCAATTTTCATTTCGGACCCCCTTGGCCGATTTTCGTGTCTTATAGCCTTCGGTTTCAGCCATTTCCGGGGCGTTTCAAGGCCTTGTTGACATTGGCCTTCCCATCGCAAGGGCGCGTTCCCACATTAATATAAGCCCTACCCATGGCGACACTTGCCCTCGGGAACATGTTCAACAGCCCGTTTTCGGCGTTTTCCTTCAAAATCCGACACGTGTACAGGACCACCATATAGGCCATTTTGGACGAAGTCAATGGCCGAAACATACTCCAATGGCCTACAAGGGCCCATATTTGTCTGTGGCACCCTTTTCGTCTATTTTCATTTCGGAGCCCCCGGGGCCGATTTTCATGACTTACAGCTTTCGGTTTCGGCCATTTTCGGGACGTCCCGAGGCCTGGTGGAGATTGGCCCCTCCATCGCAAATGCACGTTCCCACATCAATATAAGACCCACTCATGGCGACACTTGCCCCCGGGAACACCTTTAACAGCCAGTTTTCGGTGTTTTCCTTCAACGTCATACACGTGTCCAGGACCACAATATAGGCCATTTCGGACCAAATCGATGGCCGAAAAGGACTCTAGTGGCCTCTTAGGGCCCATATTTTTCTATTCACCCTTTTCATCAATTTTCATTTCAGACCCCCCGGGGTCGATTTTCGTGACGTATAGCCTTTCGGTTTCAGCCATATCCTGGGCGTCCTGTGGCCCGGTGGAGATTGCCCCCCCCCCCAATATGGCGACACTTGCCCCAGGGGACACCTTAAAAAGCCGGTTTCGTCGTTTTTCTTCAAAGTCTAACATGTGTCCGAGACCACCATATAGGCCATTTCCGACCAAATATATGGCCGAAACGGACTCCAATGGCCTCCTAGGGCGCATATTTTTATGTGGTACCATTTTCGTCAATTTTCATTTCGGACCCCAAATGACCGATTTTCATGACTTATAGCCTTCCGTTTCGGCCATTTCCGGGGCGTCCCAGGCCCGATGGAGATTGGCCCCCCATCGCAAGGGCACGGTAACACATCAATATAAGCGCCACCCATGGCGACACTTGTCCCTGGGAACACCTTTAACGTCCCATTTTCGGCGTTTTCTTTCAAAATCCGACATGTGTCTGGGACCACTATGTAGGCTATAAGTCACGAAAATCGGCCCCGAGGGTCCCGAATGAAATTTGACAAAAATTGTACCATGGACAAATATGGGCCCTAAGAGGCCATTGGAATCCGTTTCGGCCATTGATTTTATCTGAAATGGCTTGTATAGCCTTCAGATATGGCCTATATGGTGGTCCCAGACACGTGTCGGGCTTTGAAGGAAAACGCCCAAAACGGGTTGTAAAAGGTCTCCCCGGGGGCAACTGACGCCATGGGTGATTCTTATATTAATGTTGGAACGATCCCCTGTGATGGGGTGCCCAATCTCCACTGAGCCCGTGACACCCCGAAAATGGCCCGGACCGAAGGCTATTATGCACGAAAATCGGCCCCCGAGGGTTCGGAATAAAATTTGACGAAAACTATGCCAGTGGACAAATATGGGCCCTAGAAGGCTATTGGAGTCCGTTTCGGCCATTGATTTGGTCTGAATGGCCTATATGGCCTTCTGTCCGAAATGGCCTATATGGTGGTCCCGGACACGTCTCGGACTTTGAAGGAAAATGCCCAAAACGGGTTGTAAAAGATGTTCCCTTTGTCCACTGTCGCCATGGGTGGGGCTTATATTGATGTGGGAACTCTCCCCTGCGATGGGGTGCCCAATCTCCACCGGCCCTGGGACGCCCCGAAAATGGCCTGGACCGAAGGCTATAAGATGTGAAAATTGGCCCCCGGGGGTTTGGAATGAAATTTGACGAAAACTGCGCCACGGACAAATATGGGCCCTAGGAGGCCAATGGAGTCCATTCGACCATTGATTTGGTCTGAAATGGTCTATGTGGCCTTCGGTCTGATATGGCCTATATGGTGGTCCCAGACACGTGTTGGACTTTGAAGGAAAACGCCCAAAACGTGCTGTAAAAGGTGTTCCCGAGGGCAACTGTCGCCGTGGGTTGGGCTTATATTGATGTGGGAACGCGCCATTATGATGGGGTGCTCAATCTTGACCGGGCCCCGGGACGCCCCGAAAATGGCCCCGACCGAAGGTTATAAAGTCACGAAAATTGGCCCCCGGGGGTCTGGAATGAAATTTGACAAAAACTGTGCCACATACAAATATGGACCCTAGGAGGCCATTAGAGTCTGTTTCACCCATTGAATTTGGTCCGAAATGGCATATATGTCCTTCGGTGCGAAACGGCCTATATGGTGGTCTCGGACACGTATTGTAAAAGGTGTTCTCGATGGCAAATGCCGCCATGGGTGGGGCTTATATTGATGTGGGAACGCGCCCCTGCGATGGGGTGCCCAGACTCCCCAAAAATGGCACGGAATGAAGGCTATAAGTCACGAAAAACGGCCCCCGATGGTGCGGAATGATATTTGATGAATACTGTGCCACAGATATGGGCCCTAGGAGGCCATTGGCGTCCGTTACACCATTGATTTGGTGTGAAATGGCCTATATGGACTTCGGTCCGCATTGGCCTATATGGTGGTCTCGGACACATGTCGTGCTTTGAAGGAAAACGCCCAAAACGGGTTGTAAAAGGTGTTCCTGGGAACAACTGTCGCCATGGGTGGGGCTTATATTGATGTGGGAACGCGTTCCTGTGATGGGGTGCCCAATCAAAACCTGGCCCCAGCACACCCCGAAGATGGCCCGGACTGTTGGCTATAAGTCACGAAAATCAGCCCCTAGGGGTCCGGAATAAAATTTGACGAAAACCGTGCCACGAACAAATATGGGCCCTAGGAGGCCATTGGAGTCCGTTTCGATCATTGATTTGGTCCGAAATGACCTATATGGTGGTCCCGGACACGTGTCGAGCTTTGAAGGAAAACGCCCAAAAAGTTGTTCTTGGGGGCAATTGTCGCCATGGGTGGGGCTTATATTGATGTGAGAACGCGCCCTTTCGATGGGGTTCCTAATCTCCACTGGCCCCGGGACGCCTTGAAAATGGCATGGATAGAAGGCTGTAAGTCACGAAAATCGGCCCTCGGGGCCCAGAATGAAATTTGACGAAATTTGTGCCACAGACAAATATGGGTCCTAGGAGACCATTGGATTCCGTTTCGGCCAATGATTTGGTCCGAAATGGCCTATATGGCCTTCGGCCCGAAATGGTTTACATGGTGGTCCCGGACACGTCTCGAGCTTTTGAAGGAAAACGCCCAAAACGGGATGTAAAAGGTGTTCCCTGGGGCAACTGTTGGCATGGGTAAGGCTTATATTGATGTGGGAACGCGCCCCTGCAATGGGGTGCCCAAACTCTTGCGGGCCCCGGGACGCCCCGAAAATGGCCCGAATTGTAGGCTATAAGTCACGAAAATCGGCCCTCGGGGGTCTCGAATGAAATTAAACGAAAACTATGCCACGGACAATTATCTTCCCTAGGAAGCCATTGGAGTCTGTTTCGGCCATTGATTTGGTCCGAAATGGCCTATATGACCTTTGGTCCGAAATGGCCTATATGGTGGTGCCGAACACATGTCACGCTCTGAAGGAAAACGCCCAAAACGGGCTGTAAAAGGTGTTCCAGGGGGCAATTGTCGCCATGGGTGGGTTGACCTTGCCACAAGCCAAGCCGAGCCAACTTTTAGCTCGGCCTGGACCGAGCTGAGCAAAAAGTATCAATGACTCAGACTCACCTCGGTTACAAACGAGCCGAGCTGAGCCGAGCTGATTACCTGAATTTAACCAACTCGGAGTCGGCTCAGCTCGGCTCGTTTGCTCGTGAGCGCGATCTAGCTCGTTGACTTTGACCAACTTTGACCGACTTTTAATGATTTTGATCGACTTTTGACCGACTTTTACCTAATTTAATTGACTTTTACCGACTTTGACCGACCCGAGTTAATCATAATCGAGCTGAGCCGAGTCAGCTCGGAAAGTCGAATGTTTCGAGCCGAGTTGAATATTTTAAAAATGCCAGCTCAAAGTCGGCTCGGCCTTTACCGAGCTGACTTTAACTGAGCCGACTTTGACCCGACTTGAGCTGAGCCGCCTCCAAGCCAAGTCAGCTCAATGGCCACCTCTATGGGTGGGGCGCATATTGAAGTGGGAATGCGCCCCTGCGACGGGGTGCCCAATCTCCAGCGGGCCCCAGGACGCCCCGAAAATGGTCCGGACCCGAAAATTGGCACCCAAGGGTCCGGAATGAAATTTGACGAAAACTATGCCACGGACAAATATGGGCTCTAGTAGGTCATTAGAGTCCGTTTCAGCCATTGATTTGGTCCGAAATGGCCTATATGGCCTTCGGTCAGAAATGGCCTATAGGGTGGTCCCGGACATGTCTCGGGCTCTGAAGGAAAACGCCCAAAACTGATTGTAAAAGGTGCTCTCGAGGGCAACTGTTGCCATTGGTGGGGCTTATATTGATGCGGGACGCGCCCCTGCGATAGGGTGCCCAATCTTCATCGGGCCCCGGAACACTCCGAAAATGGCCTCGAAGGATATAAGTCACGAAAATCGGCCCCCAGGGGTTCGGAATGAAATTTGACAGAAATTGTGCCAAAGACAAATATGGGCCCTAGGAGGCCATTAAATTCTGTTTCGGCCATTGATTTGATCCGAAATGGCCTGTATGGCCTTCGGTCTGAAATGGCATGTATGGTGGTCTCGGACACATGTCGGGCTTTGAAAGAAAACGCCCTAAACGAGCTGTAAAAGGTGTTCCCATGAGCAACTATCACCATGGGTGAGGCTTATATTGATGTGGGAATGCGCCCGTGCGATGGGGTGCTCAATCTCCACCGTGTCCCCGGACGCCATGAAAATGGACAAGACCAAAGGCCATAAGTCACGACAATCGGCCCCCGGGGGTCCGGTATGAAATTTGACGAAAATTGTGCCGCGAACAAATATGGGCCCTAAGAGGCCATTGGAGTCCTTTTCGGCCATTGATTTGGTCCGAAATGGCCTATGTGGCTTTCGGTCCGAAATGGCCTATATGGTGGTCCCGGATACATGTCGGGGTTTGAAGGAAAACGCCCAAAACGGACTGTGAAAGGTGTTCCCTGGGCAACTGTCGCCATGGGTGGGGCTTATATTGATGTAGGAACCCGCCCCTGCGATAGGGTGCCCAATCTCCACCGGGCCCGTGACGCCCTAAAAAATGGCCCGGACCGAAAGCAATAAGTCACAAAAATCGACCCCAGAGGTCCGGAATGAAATTTTACGAAAATTGTGCCATGGACAAATATGGGCCCTAGGAGACCATTTGAGTCCGTTTCGGCCATTGAGGGGTCCGGAATGAAATTTGACAAAAACTGTGCCATAGACAAATATGGGCCCGAGGAGGCCATTGGATTCTGTTTCGGCCATTGATTTGGTCCAAAATGGCCTATATGGCTTTCGGTCTGAAATGGCATGTATGGTGGTCTCGGACACATGTCGGGCTTTGAAGGAAAACGCCCAAAACGGACTGTAAAAGGTGTTCCCGAGGGCAACTGTCGCCATGGGTGGGGCTTACATTGATGTGGGAACGCACCCCTGCTATGGGGTGCCCAATCTCCACCGCGCCCCAGGATGCCCTGAAAATGACCCGGACCGAAGGTTATATGTCAAGAAAATCGGTCCCTGGGGGATCGGAATGAAATTTGATGAAAACTGTGCAACGGACAAATACGGGCCCTAGGAGGCCATTGGAGTCCTTTCAGCCATTGATTTGGTCCGAAATGGCCTACATGGCCTTCGGTCCGAAATGGCCTAGATGGTGGTCCCGGACACGTGTCGGGCTTTGAAGGAAAACGCCCAAAACAGGCTGTAAAAGGTGTTCCCGGGGGCAACTGTCGCCATGGGTGGGGGTTATATTGATGTGGGAACGCGCCCCTGCGATGGGGTTTCCAATCTCCACCGGGCCCCGCGATGCCCTGAAAATGGCCGGACCGAAGGCTATACGTCACGAAAATTGGCCCCCAGGGGTCCGGAATGAAATTAGACGAAAACTGTGCCACGAAAAAATATGGGCCCTAGGAGGCCATTGGAGTCTGTTTCGGCCATTGATTTGGTCCGAAATGGCCTATATGGCCTTCGGTCCGAAATGGTCTATATGGTTGTTCAGAACACGTGTCGGGCTTTGAAGGGAAACGCCCAAAATGGGCTGTAAAAGGTGTTCGCGGGGGCAACTGTCGCAATCGAAGGGGTTTATATTGATGTGGGAACGCGCCCCTACGATTGGGTGCCCAACCTCCACCGGGTCCTGGGACGCCTCGAAAATGGCCCGGACCGAAGGTTATAAATCACGAAATCGGCCCCCGGGGGTCCGGAATGAAATTTGACGAAAACTGTACCATAGACAAATATCAGCCCTAGGAGGCCATTGGTTTCAGCCATTGTTTGGTCCGAAATGGCCTTTAGGGCCTTTTGTCCGAAATGGCCTATATGGTTGTCCCGAACACGTATGGGGCTTTGAAGGAAAACGCCGAAAACGGGCTGTAAAAGGTGTTCCTAAGGGCAACTGTCGCCGTGGGTGGGGCTTATATTGATGTGGGAACGCGCCCCTGCGATGGGGTGCCCAATCTCAACCGGGCCCTGGGACGCCCTTAAAATGGCCCGGACCGAAGGCTTTAAGTCATGAAAATCGGCCGTCGGGGATCCGGAATTAAATTTGACGAAAACTGTGCAACGGACAAATATGGACCCTAGGAGGCTATTGGAGTCCGTTTCGGCCATTGATTTGGTCCGGAATAGCCTATATGGCCTTCAGTCCGAAATGGCCTATATGGTGGTTCCGGACATGTGTCGGGCTTTGAAGGAAAACACCCAAAACGGGCTGTGAAAGGTGTTCTTGGGGGCAACTGTCACCATGGGTGGGGCTTATATTGATGTGGGAACGCGCCCCTGCGAGGGGTGCCCAATCTCCACCGGGCCCAGGACACCCCGAAAATGGCCTGAACCGAAGGCTTTAAGTCACGAAAATCGGCCACCGTGGGTCCGGAATGAAATTTGATGAAAACTGTGCCACAGACAAATACAAATACAGGCTCTAGGAGGCCATCGGAGTCCGTTTCGGCCATTGATTTGGTCCGAAATGGCCTATATGGCCTTCGGTCCAAAATGCCCTACATGGTGGTCCCAGACACGTGACGGGCTTTGAAGGAAAAGGCCCAAAACGGGCTGTAAAAGGTGTTCCCGGTGGCAATTGTCGTCATCGGTGGGGCTTATATTGATGTGGGAACGTGCCCTGCAGTTGGGTGCCCAATCTCCACCGGGTCCTGGGCCGTCCCGAAAATAGCCTGAACCAAAGGCTATAAGTCACGAAAATCAGCCCATGGGGGTCCGGAATGAAATTTCACGAAAATTGTGTCACGAACAAATATGGGCCCTAGGAGGCCAATGGAGTCCGTTTCGGCCATTGATTTGCTCCGAAATGGTTTATATGGCCTTCGGCTCAAAATGGCTTATATGGTGGTTCCGGACACGTGTCGGGCTTTGAACGAAAACACCCAAAACGGGTTGCAAAAGGTGTTACCGGGGGCAACTTTCGCCATTGGTGGGGCTTATATTGATATGGGAACGCGCCCCTGCAATGGGGTGCCCAATCTCCACCGGGGCTCCAGACCGAAGGCTAAGTCACGAAAATCGGCCCGCGGGGGTCCGGAATGAAATTTGACGAAAATTGTGTCACTGACAAATATGGGCCCTATGAGGCCAATGGAGTCCGTTTCGTCCATTGTTTTGGTCCGAAATGGCCTATATGGCCTTCGATCTGAAATGGCCTATATGGTGATCCTGGACACGTGTCAGGCCTTGAAGGAAAACGCCCAAAACGGCCTGTAAAAGGTGTTCCCAGGGTCAACTGTCGTCATGGGTGGGACTTATATAGATGTGGGAACGCGCCCCTGCGATGGGGTGCCCAATCTCCGCCGGGTCCCGCGACGCCCCGAAAATGGCCCGAACCGAAGGCTATAGAAGTCACAAAAATCAGTCCCGAGGGGTACGAAATGATAATTGACGAAAATGGTACCATGGAGAAATATGGGCCCTAGGAGTTCATAAGAGTCCGTTTTGCCATAGATTTTGTTGGAAATGACCTGTATGGCGGTTCCGGGCACATGTTGGACTTTCAAGGAAAACGCCAAAACCAGGTTCTAAAATGTGTTCCCAGGGGCAAGTGTCGCCATGGGTGGGGCTTATATTGATTTGGGAACGCGTCATTGCGTGGGGGGGGGGGCGATCTCCATTGGGCCTGGGATGCCCTATAAATGGCTGAAATTGAAGGATATAAGTCACGAAAATCAGTCCTGGGGGGTCCAAAATGAAATTAGACGAAAATGGTACCCTGGAGAAATGTGGGCCTTAGGAGTCCATTGGAGTCTATTTCGGCTATTGATTTGGTTGGAAACGGACTATATGATGGTCATAGGCACGTGTCGAACTATGAAGGAAAACGCTGAAAAAAGGCTGTAAAAGGTGTTGTGCGGGGAAGTGTCGCCATGGGTGGCACTTATATTGATGTGGGAACGCACCCTTTGCGATAGGGGGCGAATCTTTGCCAGGCCCTAGGACGCCTTGGAAATGGCCGAATCCGAAGGCTAATCACGAAAATTGGACTCGAGGGGCCCGAAATGAAAATTAACGAGAATGGTACCATGGACAAATATGGGCCTTAAGAGTCCATTGGAGTCCGTTTGGGCCATTGGTTTGGTTGGAAATAGCCTATATGATGGTCCCGGGCACGTGTTGAACTTTAATGAAGACGCCGAATACGGGCTGTAAAAGGTGTTTCTGGGGGCAAGTGTCGTCATGGGTGGGGCTTATATTGATGTGGGAATGCGCCATTGCGATGGGGGGCAATCTCCATCAGGCCCCAAGACGCCTCAAAAATGGCCAAAACCGAAGGCTATAAGTCAAGAAAATCAGTCTCGGGGGTCTGAAATGATATTTGATGAAAATGGTACCATGGACAAATATGGGCCCCAAGTCGCCGTTGGATTCCCTTTCGGCCATTGATTCGGTTGGAAATGGCCTATATGGTGGTCCTGGCACGTGTTAATTATGAAGGAAAATGCTGAAAACAGGCTGTAAAAAGTGTCCCCGGGGGCAACTGTTGCAATGGGTGGCGCTTATATTGATGTGGGAACGCGCCCTTGCGATAGAGGGAGAATCTTCGCCAGGCTGGGACGCCCTGGAAATGTTCGAAACCGAATGCCATAAGTCACGAAAATCGGTCTTAGGGGTCCGAAATATAAATTGACGAAAATGAGACCATGGACAAATTTGGGCCCTAGGAGGCCATTGGAGAGTTGGAGTACATTTCGGCCATTGATTTTGTTTGAAACGGCCTATATGGTGGTTTGGGTTGGGCACGTGTCGGACTTTAAAGAAAAAAGCCAAAAACAGGTTGTAAAAGGTGTTCACAGGGGCAAGTGTCGCTATTGGTGGGGCTTATATATATGTGGGAACGCACCCTTGCGATAGGGGGCTAATCTCCACCGGGCCCTGGGACGCCCCGAATGTGACCGAAACCAAAGGCTATGAGTAACGAAAATCGGTCCCGGAGGGTCCGAAATGAAAATTGACAAAAATGGTACCATGGATAAATATGGGCCCTAGGAGGCCATTAGAGTCAACCTCGGCCATTGATTTGGTTTGAAATGGCCTATATGGTGGTCCTGGGCACGTGTCGGACTTTGAAGGAAAACGCCGAAAACAGGCTGTAAAAGGTGCTTCCGCGGGCAAGTGTCGTCATGGGTGGGGTTTATATTGATGTAGGAACGCGACTTTGCGATGGAGGGGTCAATCTCCACCGAGCCTTGGGACGCCTCGGAAATGGCCGAAACCGAAGGCTATAAGTCACGAAAATAGGTCCCAAATCGTTGCACTTTTGATTGTTGGAAAATGAAACATAAGCAGGAACAAGATGCAACAGCAACTCGAATATTTAGTTGGAGACAGTTCTCTGATCCTGCTTCAAATGGTGACGGTTATTAGTTACTATACTGAGCATACATGTGAACTCAAATGCATTATGTATTCTATTGTACATATCATTTGTGTCGTTGACTGCTGGTTCACCACTTGCAAGTTGCAATTCTGTTGATGACAATGCTGTTCTAATGGGCTATCAGGTTACTGGTAAGGATATAACTGGAGTTTGGACAAATGGTCGAAGTAATAGATGGTAAAGTACTTGGATATAGTATTGGTTATCTGGGTAGTGGGTATGGAATCATCTGTATCAACATTTGTACATGACTTCTACCAAAAAGAATAAAAAAGAAACATTTCATCCAAAAATTGCCACGAAATAAAGAAGAAAAAGTAAAGAGCCTTCAATCAAATACATATGCACATTTAGGCTACTCCATGTAGAAAATTCCGAGCTCAAAGTACTTTTGGTACCTCTATCAGTCTCAAGTCCGTCGTACAATGAATCAATGATCAGATGCTAGGAGGTTATGGCTAGCAAGCCTAGTCCACCAACCAGTATATACTGCAAAATACATAGGTATGTGAACTGTATACTCTTTTAAGTACTGTGGCAGGTTCATGTATCAAGCAAGTCAGTGTGTCGGTTTCTGGTTCATTACTTACGATTTTCAGGTTTGCAAAAGTGATTGGAGAACCGCGTTTGTGCATCATGTTGGAGTCATGGATAGGTTAATTCTATCTCTGGAAAATTTTGTGCAGGTTAGGTCCGGCTTCAGTGACTAAAAGCTTCAAGAGGTTTATGAAAAATGTAACGAAAATCGTTTTCAAAACATGGCATTCTCTGGACAGGTCTAAAATCTGGTTTCTGGGACATGTCAATGTCTGACATTAGGTTTTAAGAATTAAGACTAGTTTGTAAAAATAAGCAAAAAGTGTAGAGCAAAACTGACCTTGATTAGAGGCTTCTCTGTCAAGAGGATGGTTGCCCAACCAACATATGGGAGATGCCTGTTTCCATTTGAAGTTTACATAAAAGTAGAGATTAGTTAAGGAAAGAAAAAGGAATTACTAGATACTGTTAAGCAAGTGCACTCTCTCAAGCAGAAAATCTAATAGAGAATTGCTCAACAAATCAAGACGTTTCACTTAGCATTGGCCTAACAATGGCAAGACTTTGCTCTTAGCTGTATGTTAGAGTCGGTTGCCTGACATTTTAATGCATGACCTTACACCGACAGGATGAAACCTCAATTAGGAAAAGGTACCTAGGCCCCTCAGTTTGTATTAGTAATGAATCTTATGAAGACCCTCCACACTTCACGAGATTGTTCATGGCTTTTGTAGTCTCGCTCACGAACCTTACAAGTGTATACTACGGACTACCGCTGATGTCTAACCAGCTTTTGGCTACGGCAAGGGAGAAGCTTGTCGAGAATATGCAGTCTGACCCATTCACTTGCAAATTTTATTTTCTTTCAAATCTTTGATTAGAAACATGTTGGCTGTCGGCTCTTTTAGCTCCACAAGAAACCAAGAGATATGTCACCGAGCCATAACAAGCTTCTTACTAGTCTTTGGTTCAATTGATTATAGGTTGGGTCCAGTAACCTGATGAGATCAGTTTTGGCAAAAACAGATCCAACATTTGATCTCTTTACTCCTTCAAGTTGTATCAGTACAAATGGAACATCTAGTTCAGAACACATGGGGAGTATTAGTAATTTACAAACCTACAAAGCTATCAACTCTAAATTTCAAGTCAATTGTTGGAAGCGCTGTAGGTTGTAAGTCCGTCCTAGAATTAGTCAATGTCCAATAAAATTTCAACTTAGTCAAACAATGAACCAATCCACGAACTAGACCGAAACTCGACCTGTATCTCGAAGCTGAATTGAACAATATTTAACTGCACTAAACTGAAAATAAGTTGGTCTTACCCCATTACTCTCCCTATTATATGGTGTTGCTCAAGCCATTGTTGGCCATCTGCATATATCCCATACCTGTCATCTACATTATTATTGTCCCCTGCAATTAGCATGCTCAAGCGTTAGCACTGTTAAGTTAAGCAACATGTCTTCGACTCGATTACATATGTCTGTCATAAATTTATTCAAAACCAAACTTTCAGTGCCAAGAAGTAACAGACATAATAATTAGTTGGCGCGAGTTCAACACCTTTTGTC
>ONZA01004028.1:53926-66285 GCA_900322205.1 Kewa caespitosa
TCCCCTTGCGATCCTTTTTTCTTTTCTTTTTTTTATGTAAGGTATTTTGGAGGGAATTTTTATAATGAGAGGCCGCCAATATTAAATGAGGTCTTATTTTGTGGCTCCTCCATCCTCCTTTAGTTTTACTTTCTCAGTCCTAAAATTATCTTTATGTTTATATTGGGCACGGAATTGAAGAAAAATTACTTTTTGTTAATAGTTCCAAGTTTGACCATGATTTTAGAAGAGAGAGAAGTTGGTCCCTAGTTTTAAGGAGAGAGAAAATAATGTGAGTAAAGTTGGAATTGTACAAATTTTTATTTGCTAAAACAGGAAACGCAAAGATCATTTTGGGACGTCCCAAAAAGTAAAATATAAAAATAATTTTGGGACGGAGAAAATATAACGGTTTACTACTTTACTATGCCATCCAAATTGTTATAAAAAAAAAAAAAAATGTGTTCAGTTCGTCTGTAGTAATTTAAACGGAATAAAATTAAATAGAATCGAATTGAACTAAATCGGTCCGATCTAACTGAATTGAACGGTTATACCTTGCTAATGCTCATTAGAGGTTCGCACGAATTGAAATTTTGAAAGAGTGTCACTCACAACGACGTCGTTTCACATCTTCAAACCTGACACCGTCCTCAACAAGCTTCCCAAAAACCCCTCCAATGGCGGACTAAACCCAAACTTTCTCTCTCCTCTCTCCTCAAAAGCGCCATGAATACCGACCTCAAGTTTAGCACACTAGTATCACTCTTCAACTGGATAACCAAGTCGAGATCCTCAACCCTAAAGCGGTCCAAGTTCCGCAAGTTCATCGACCATTTCTGCACTCCGGACTCGTACTTCTCGTCCCTACGCCTCATCCTCCCTTCTCTCGATCGCGAGCGAGGTTCGTACGGTCTCAAGGAGTCCGTCCTCTCTCTCTCCCTCCTCGACGCCCTCGCCGTCTCTCGCGACGCCGATGACGCCAAGAAGCTCCTCAATTGGCGCAGAGGCGGCCGCGCCAACGCCGGAACTGTCGCCGGGAACTTCTCTCTTGTGGCGGCGGATTTCCTGCAGCGCCGCCAGGGGTCGGTTTCCGGTGGTGTTACTGTGATGGAGGTTAATGAGATGCTCGATCGCCTCGCCGCGGCCGAGAGCCGGCAGGTAATGGATGTTGTGATTGTTGTTTGATGTATTGTGAAGGTGAGAGTGTAGTGTGAGACTGATTGCGCGGTGAGGTAGGGGTGACTTTTTGTGTGTAATGGAGGTGACTTGGAGAGGTTGTGTCTGTTTCGATGTTGTTTGAGGTTGAGGTTTGATGTTGCGGTTTGGTGTTTTGATGTGGAATGGTGTGAGTGGATGTTGTGATTGTTGTTATGCATTGTGAAGCTGAGAGCGTAGTGTGAGACTGTTTGCACGGTAAGACAGGGTGACTTGTAGTGTGTAATAGAGGTGACTTTTTGTGAATTGCGTGTGGAAAGTTATTATAGTGTGATGTGATGAAGCTTAATTGTCGAAAGAAATCATGATTTTGTTTTGAGGTTTTTGAGGTTTATTTGTGATGTATCGATTGGTGTTTTGAGTGGAATGATGTGAGTAGATGTTGTGGTTGTTGTTTGATGTGTTGTGAAGCTGAGAGTGTGGTGTGAGACTCTTTGTGTGATAGGGTGACGTTTTCTGTGTAATGGAGGTGACTTAGAGTTAGTATCGGTCTCGATGTTGTTTGCGGTGTTTGAGGTTATTTTTGATTGTGAGTTTCATGATTATTTTGTGAAATTCTTGATGAGTGCTTTTGATGTTCATATTAGTATGTGTTTTTAAGAATTTGTGGTTGGAATTTAGTGAATTTTGAATGAGAAATGATCAATTGATGTTTCTTTGAGCGGAGAGAGTGTAGTGTGAGACTGTATGTGCTGTGTGACAAGGTGAATTTTTATGTGTAATGGAGGTGACTTGGAGGTAGTATTGTCGCTTTAGATGTTGTTTGCATTGTTCGAGATTGATCTTTGATTACAATTTCGTTAGAATGCGGGAGTAAAAGTTGTGGAAGTGTGATACTATTATCATGAAAATGCTTTGAAACGTATCCATCAAGAGTTAGTTTTGCTGTTCATATCCATATCAGTGTAGAGTTTAGTGAACTTTGAATGGAATTTTGGAACGGAGAGAGTATTATGCTTTGCTCGACCACCCGCACAGCTGCCGAGTATTGGTTAGAGCAATGTGATGCCTACTTAGTTGTGAATCTTACCATCTATTAGGTGTGCCAAAGAAGTTGTGACGTTCTCAGATCACGATTGTTGTTAAGATAATACTCTCATTGCATAGTGCAACTACCTGGCGAGCACAGTGTTCCTGCCGTTCCATATTATCTGTTGTTGTTTGCTGTCTCTAAGGACAAACTTCGACGTTATGGTTTCATCTCATCATGTATTGCTAGGCTACTTTTTGCATACATCATACAATGATAATATTATCATAGAGCGAAGCTAGTTACATTTCAATAAGATAGAGTATGAGTAATTATGCAACCTTGGTTCAAATTAGTCTTCAATTATTATTTTTTGATGTACGTAGAAGTTTTCACCTCCTCCAACTATTATTACTAGTTTTCAAGCACTCGCAAGTGCGAGTGCCCAAATATTAATACGCACAAACATACAAGATTTTTGAATTTTGAGGTAGTTTTGTCATGTGCCAATTAATTTTGAGAGAGAGGGACCGGTATTTTCTATATACTAGAATACTATGTTTAGTATAGTTCCAAATATATGGAGATATGTGCTATGATTATTACATGATTACGGAACTAGTTTGTTAGTGCTTATATCCCAAAGTTGATGAGAAATTGAGTTTGTTGCTTACTTGTAAATTATCACCAGGCAAAGACGGATGTGCTCGGGGAGATGATCAGGAAGACGAACTGGCAGGAGATGAAGTGGATAATTATGATTATTTTGAAGGATTTGAAGCTTGGAATTAGCGAGAAGAGCATTTTCCATGAATTTCATCCTGATGCGGAGGATTTGTTCAATGTTACCTGTGACTTGCGGCTTGTTTGTGAAAAGCTGAGTGACAGGAAGGTGAGGCATAAGAGGCAGGATATTGAAGTCGGAAAGGCAGTAAGGCCGCAGCTGGCCATGAGGGTTGGGGACTGTGCCGCCGCTTGGAAGAAGCTTCACGGGAAAGATGTTGTAGTAGAGTGCAAGTTTGATGGTGACCGGATACAAATCCACAAGAACGGAGCTCAGGTAAACTTCTTTTCTAGAAATTTCATTGACCATCAGGAGTATGAACACGGGATGTCAAGTGTCGTAATAGAGAATGTGGTAGCTGATAGGTGTATACTTGATGGGGAAATGTTGGTCTGGGACAATGCTACTAACCGTTTTGCGGATTTTGGGTCGAACCAAGAGATTGCCAAGGCGGCGAGGGAGGGGCTTGACAGTGAGAGGCAGCTCTGTTATGTGGCTTTTGATATCCTTTATGTTGGGGATACGAGTGTGATTCATCAGTCATTGAAGGAGAGACAGGAGCTTCTAAAAAAGGTGGTGAAACCGGTGAAAGGTCAGTTAGAGATATTGTTGCCTAATGGTAATGATGATAGTCTCAATGCTCGTCGCCGTCCTGGTGAACCACGTTGGTCTATTGTAGCCAGCCATTTGGATGATGTTGAGAGATTTTTTAAGGAGACCATTGAGAATAGGGATGAGGGGATTGTCTTGAAGGACTTGGGTTCGAAATGGGAGCCAGGTGATCGGAGTGGGAAGTGGCTGAAGGTGAAGCCTGATTATGTACGAGCTGGGTCTGATTTGGATGTCCTGATCATAGGTGGATATTATGGCTCTGGTCGTCGAGGAGGAGAGGTAGGTCAGTTTTTGGTGGGCCTTGCGGAGAGGCCAGCGGCGAATACATATCCAAGGAGGTTTGTCTCCTTCTGTAGAGTGGGAACGGGTCTTTCAGATGAAGAGCTTGATGAGTTGGTTACCAAATTGAAGCCCTATTTGAAGAAATACGAGTACCCGAAGAAAGCAGCACCTAGCTTTTACCAAGTCACTAATCACTCAAAAGAGAGGCCAGATGTTTGGGTTGAAAGCCCTGAGAAATCGGTAATTGTGTCCATTACCAGTGATATTCGTACCATAAGTTCTGAGGTGTTTGCTGCACCTTACAGCTTAAGGTTTCCTCGAATTGACCGGGTGAGGTATGACAAGCCTTGGCATGAGTGCCTTGATGTCCAGTCTTTTCTGGAGTTGGTGCATTCGAGCAATGGGACAACACAAAGAATTGGAGGGGCAGCTGATAATGGAGGGATCTCCGTTGATAAACGTAAGCGTGCAAAAACTGAAGGGAGAAAGAAACTTCCCATTGCCGTTTCTTCACATTTTGCTCAGACTGATGTTTCCACTGTGAAGGGAGAATCAAGAATATTTGCAAATATGGTATTTCACTTTGTCAATGTGCCATCTGATCATTCTTTGGACTCTTTGCATAAGCTTGTAGTTGAGAATGGAGGCACCTTCTCCATGAATCTGAATGATAAAGTTACTCATTGCATTGGGGCGGAGAGTAGAGGGCTCAAGTATGAAGCTGCAAAGAGACGTGGCTGTGATGTTATCCATTACTCTTGGGTGTTGGATTGTTCTTCCCAGAAGCAGCTTCTACCTCTGAGACCGAAGTATTTCGTTTTTTTATCAGAGTCGTCGAAGAAGAAGTTGCAACAGGAGATTGATGAATACTCTGACACTTATTTTTGGGACCTTAATGTTGTAGAACTGAAACAGATTCTTTGCACTGTGGAAAGGTCAGAAGATTTTAAATTGGTTGAATATTACTTGAAAAAGTACTGCCCAAATGAAAAATGGTGCCTTTTCCTTGGTTGCCGCGTCTATTTCCACTTATTTGTAAAGTTTCCGTCCGCTGATTGGGAAGATGTGCTGAAAGTAGCCATCAGAAGAATGAGGGTAGAAGTTTCTGTAGGAGGTGGGAAAGTAACTGACGACCCTTTTGAAGCGACACATATGGTAGTGATGACAGTGCCGGGATATGAGTTGACTTTTGAAAATCTATTGCAAAGTTTCCCAGAGAGCCAGATACGTGATTTACGCCGGAAAAGGCTTCGTGTTGTTGGGTCCCAGTGGTTAGAGGATTGCCTCAAGGAGGAGAAGAAGTTGCCAGAGGAGGTGTACAGCTTGAAGCCAAATACGTGGGATGAAGAGGACGACGCAGATGAAATGGACTTTGAAAATAACTCAGCTTCCCCTGTTCATGAGGAGAAGCCCAAGAACCCCGTTCCAGAAAAGAGTCCAAAGATTGTTCCCCCTATCAGAGAACCGAGAAGAAAAAGAGGAAGGCCTGCTGGAACAAGTACTAAGAAAAGTAAAGCTGCCGTCAGTAAACCTCCGAGACCGAAAAGGGCCAGAATTGGAAAAAGACCTGCTAAATTACAGGAGATGGATTCTGACGATGAAACGAGCAAGGAAGAAAATGATGTTTCAGAAAACGCCAGTCAGGAAATGGATGACCACGGTTTGCAGGATATTGCTTCTGATGACAAATCCTTTCAGGAGGAAACTAGCAATCTCGCAAAATCTAATTCCGAAATCGAGAAAGACGGATCGGTTTCAGGGTCTGATTTGACGAAAAGACACAAGGGATATGAGGAAGAAGGGCACAAGTCTCAGTCAGATGAGATGATGGGTCACTCGCTAGACAATATCGGTACAATCACATGCAGTAAATCAGACAATGATAGAGAGTGTTCTACTTCTGGGAAATTGGAATATAATGTTGGTCGAGTTCAAGCAATGTTGTTCGAAATGATTCCAAGTCTTCGGAGCTTGAGTTCTCATCAAGCTATAAATCCCGTTCTTGAAGACAAAAACTCAGCACCAAAAGAATCAAAAGAGGGGTCAACTTCTGCAGGTCCCTCGGGAGAGCCGGTGAAGAAGAAAGTCAGCTACAGGGAACTTGCTAATGCACTACTTAAGGATTAGTAAAGAAAAAAGAACAAAAATGTCACTCATAATCTTTAATGTCATGTTCCTTGATAGCAGTAAATGATTTTGTACAGTAACTGTTGAGAATATACTGCATAATCTCTTCTATGTATATATTGGTTATCCTTTTTTGCCATCATAAATTCAGATCCCTTGTATTGATCTTTTGACCAGGATTTCTATAATGCACAGTAGCTAGAAAGTTTTAATCAAACAAACATATTTGATTAAAATGCTTTTTCAGATACAGAGCAGCGCGAACGGCTCTGAAAGTCCAAAGGAGCCTTAAAGAGTGCAGGCGATAGCGCGATGAAATATTACACGTTTGTTTACAAGAGTGTAGCAGTTGGAAGGAAAGTAATTACATGAAGAAGAAACAAATTTTGGACTTAGATCCTAGATGCGATCATTGGGATGTTGTTCTGCAGGTATGCAGAGGCAGCTGCAACTCCACTTCCAAGATTCACTGGGTATCCCACATCCTTGAGTATCATCTCGACCCCGGCCAAACAACCCAGTAATTGCAGCTGCCAAGAGAGCAATCATTCATATTAGTAGGCGATAAGAGTTGAACGAGGCATGATTTAGTATTTTAGGGTGGGTTGGATATAATGGACTGGATTAACCACAACACGAGACAACATTTTCCCCGTTGTTGAGTATGAAGGCTGAGTGCGATACACACATCTTGAGTTTGATCTCAGGTGCGCTCGGTTCCAATGGTTAGGTCTCAGATTGGGGTTCTTGGGTTGGGTTAGACTCCCCGGATGGAACTTCAGATGGTGGGACGGATTGGTTACCAAACCAATTAGTCATTAATTTTCTTTTGCTTATTTCTATTTTTGTTGTCTTGATGATAGAACTTCGTGTCATGTATAATTGGATAAGAGAGTAACTTAGTTGATCAAACAACCTGAACCACAATACACCTGAATGAGTCGAAGCTCAATGCATCCTATCAGAGCCAAAGTTCAATGCACCCCTTGGCATTTGGGACCCATAACCCTCCCTCAGAGCTGAATCTTGAGACTTCTGTTAGGGATGAAGTTCTAAACACCACAAGGATGAAGCCTCTTACCAGTGATTTAAGTAACATGATGACACCTGAGAATCGAGGGTAGACAAACCTGATCTTTTGATCAATCATCACAAGAAAAACCCGCTCCTCTTAAAGATCAAATAGACAAAGAAAACATCCATCAAAACTACCTCACCCAACCAAACTCTTTTTTGCTTCTCAAGAGTTAGGAAGTAGCAAAAGTCATCGCCGCTCTAATCAAGGAACCAACGTAAATGCTCTCTAGAATTCTTGGGCACAATTCTATAAATCAGATTTCTACCCAACTGCCTTAGGTGTTAGCATTGTAAGAGGTACAGTTTTATGGTGTAAAAGTAACATATGGATCAATATCTAGTTGGATATAAGATCTACCAACAATATTAGAAAGTGGAAATTGAATGGTACCTCATTCATGTTACCAAGATGCCCTATTCTGAAAACCTTTCCTGCCACTTTGTTAAGGCCGAGACCCAAGCTCAAGTTATATCTCTTCCACGCCCTCCTTACTATCTCTGCGCTGTCAATGTAGGGTGGAACAACCACAGCTGTGACAGTGTCACTGAACCATTCCTCTTTCTGTGTACAGTTCTTCAAGCCCCATGCTTCAACTGCAAGTCTGCATCTCAAGATCATAAGCATCTAGCTCAAACATTATATGAGAATCACCAGATTTGTGCTATACTATTAATGTGGGTGTACGTAAACCGTTAAAACTATCAAGTAGAAAGAGCTTATAACCACTGTTATGGGGGGTGTTATTCGCAGACTACCGTAACTGCAAACTTTTCAGAATTCTACCCCTTTCTGTTTCTGACTGAACGCGAGGCAGTTTCACAATAACCAGCCAAACATAAATTGAGGGTCAAAATCTCAGCCAAAAAGGGAGAGATGTAAACAGGGCACACCTGGTTGCTTTAGCAAGGCGACTGTGCCTTTTGATGACATTGTCAAGGCCTTCCTCGAAGATGAGATCCAAAGCGGCCCTAAGGCCATAGAGGAGCTGGATGGAAGGAGTGTAAGGCCAGTAGGTTCCGAGCTTGTAGAACTTCAAGTAGTCACTCCAGTCGAAAAAGACTTTGACCGACTTGGATGTCTTGGTTGCCTCCAGAGCTTTGGGGCTGGCACACACTATTCCCAGCCCAGTTGGAAGAGAGAGTGCCTTCTGGGAACCAGTCAGTGCAACATCTACTCCCCACTCATCCATGCGGAAATCAAGGGCGCAGATTGAAGATACTCCATCGACGAGGACGAGTGCTGGGTGGTTGTAGTGATCTGAAAAGCGCAACAGAAGCAATTGTCAGAACCCTCTGAAACTGGATGTGGTAGCGTTTGTATTCCAGAATAAAGAATACTGCGAAATGCCAGTTACTTTCGTGTAGTGTTACTAATGCTTTTCTGGCACCTTAGGTATCTGTGCAGAACACTCAAAGACTCTTGATAATTCTATAATTAATGACATTCCACACTTGAATTCAGAAAAATGCGAGGTACAGTTGGATGGAGATGAATTCTTGTTGGACACATGTAGCCAGTGTGAGTAACAGAGGTTTCTACTATAAGCATGCTGAGGGTAATAGGGCTCAATTTACTATTCGAATGTTTCAGTCTTCACTTTTTTCGAAGAAGTGATCAACTGAAAGCCTTTCCTGAGTATTAGTCTTCAATAACCAACTTTGAAAATCGAGGTCATCATTAGCTGTAAGTGTAATTGAAGATCCAAGTAATTCTATGATGCTTATAAAAGTTAAAAGACCAAGAACATAATACTACAACCACTCCATGCAGGTTTAATATTCACTTTTGAGCAGACCTAAACAAGCTCAAAGCTAACCAACCAAACGTCGACCCAAACGAGATTTCTAGCAACAAAAGGCAAGAGAAATAAACCAAGCGGATCATATGGAAGACAACTGAAGTACAATGGAGATGAAGGTTCGATAGACATGCATGACACACTATAGTGTCTGCTACAAGTTATGAAGGATTAGATGATAGAACTTTTCAACTATCAACTTTTATATTTCATTTGGAATAACGATGGTCCAAGTCTTAGTATATGGTAAGAATATAAGAATACAGCAAAAGAGTTTAATTAATTAAGTTACCAAGTATCTTCCTGACAGTGGCCAAGTTGTTGGTGACCCCAGTAGCAGTCTCATTGTGGACAATGCAGATAGCTTTGATGGTGTGTGCAGTATCAGCAGCCAGCTTTGATGCCATCACTTCGAGGTTGGCACCTTGGCCCCAGTCGCTTTCTACCACATCAACATTGAACCCGAGTCGCTGCTGTTGATCAATCCACAGCAAACTGAACTGGCCAATCAGGAAGGATATTGTTCTGTCTCCAGGAGATAGTGTGTTCGTCAGTGCACTTTCCCATGCACCAGTACCTGGATATGAGCCATGTAATCCCATTATTTAATCAAGTGGTTTCAATTCAGTGAAAAAAAAAAAAAAAAAAAAAGGACTTGATTCTAGACATTGATCATAATCCTTTTTCAACTATTTCTAATTCAGCACAAGCATTTGTAGCCAGAGCCCCTCAATGAAAACAAGTGTACGGTGTGCTACTTCGTGGAAAATAAGAAACCAAGAACAATGAGGTTTAAATTTTAGCTCTTACAATTACTGTCTTTAATCACATATTCATATGATAAACACAAAACATAACCATACAAAGATCAAAATGATTTTAACCTCTGCATAAGATACAGAATAATGAGTCACTTAAGCATTATAAGATTACACTGTTTTATTAAACTTTTGATGGATCCATGTATGAGTGAAATCTTTGGTCAAGTTTAGTATGTTTTGATCCTAGCTAAATTCATATTTTCCGTATGCAATAAAAAAAAACTTATAAGTTTTACTTCCATGCATTACTTAAAATGTGATGGTGGATAGTACCTGTGGTGGGAATGATGAAAGGTGTCCCAGAGGTGGTCTTGAAAATCTTCTTGACATCTTCAAGAAGAGTTTTTGTCAGAGCGGGTACTGCAGGGGACCTGTAGTCCTCGTTGTTTCGGTTCATGGCTCGAATGACAGGTTCCGGGATGTTGACAGGCCCCGGAACGAACAGGTGATTCCTCCCTGGTCCATACACGTAGTCCATTTTTTCGCCTCCTAAATCAAATAGCGGCTATATCCGAAATTCGTTGCTACAACTGCAGAAACCGAAACATGATCTAGTGTCAGATCAAACAGCCTTGCATGAAAACCATTCCTAGTGAATTCACAAAGAAATTACAAGTGATTAAACTGGAAGTCATTGTGATTGATACTGCATGGACTGTAAATTAGTTAAAACTTGTGAAGGATTCATGTAGGATACTTGTGTCAGTAAAGAATACACACAACTACTATATCACTAAACAATGTCTTGGACCATTGGTATGTATACAAGATGATGATCACTGCAATAAAAGATCTATAACCAGATGTTGTCTAGAGGAACAGATATTGCCAAAACTTTAAAAATATCAAGGGTGGTTTTTAATTTCCAAACAATAAGGTAATGCCAAATAGGACAAAAATAATTTCCATTGTTTTGGAGGAGACAAAAAGATTTCTATTTAAAAAAGAAAGGAAAAAGAAACGAGTTGGACTTTGCAACCTTTTCTAGGGAGAGTTTAGCAAGTTCACATGCTTCTAAGACCTTGTTATTTTTGTACTGAACTGAATTGACTTTTTTTCAATTGACATTTGACCTACTTAAATTTATCGGAACCTCCCGATGTTGGACTTAAATGAAAGTACATGTCAACATCTTTCTAATGATATATAAATTATTGTAATTACATTTCGGAGCTGAAAACTATTTAACATTTTAGTTTGGAATTGAAGTGAACTGAACTAAACTAAACTAAAATAGACTGAATTGAAGTGAACCGAAAATAAATCCAAAAGAACAAGACCTAAGAAGAAAACAAGGAAAATGAAGAAACAAAGGTCCACATACCACAAGCTAAGTGATGAGACTCAGCCAGTGTATCTGTAGACAAGTCCAGTCCTTGTACAATAGTAGTGTACAATGATGTGCAAATACACCAAGAACGGATGATATGCAATATAATCCATTGTATTTGTACAGTAGTACAATAGTATGCAAATACATACAATTTTATTCATAGATAAGTCAATTCCTTGGAAATGTAAGTCTGTTTTTGCTTCTTATCACAAAATGACAGGCCATCTAGCAGTTGGCAAGTCCACATGCCAAATGACTCAAACAACACTCCAGTCCGTCTCCCCCTCCCCCCTCTTTTCTCTTCTTGACAATATCTTGGAATACTTATCATTCTTAATTTCTTATAATATGATTTTAACTTGGTATTTGACGACTAAATCTAATCTGAGTTATAGTTGTTAACAACCTCTAGAAAATTGTGATGTACCACAGTACCAGCCTACATGCGCGTATAGAAAAACGCAAACTTTTCCTGTCACATATACTCCCTCTGGCCCACAAGAATGTATACATTTGATTTGGGCAAGGTGAACAAGGAGATATCAAATTGGCAACCATTAGACAACTTTGCCCTTTTATTAAGAAGAGAGAGAGATTGGATGTAGGTGGGACTTCTTTTAATTTAAAGATTGCATATTGGTGGAGCTTCTTTAAAAAGAAAAGGATATTTTTGTCCTTTGATGCAAAAAAACTTGTCAAATAAGTAAATGTATACATTTATGTGGGACGGAACAAAATAAAATATGTATACATTCTTATCAGACGAAGGGAGTACTCTATTGCATGACCATCTCATACTGTTTTTTTTTTCTTTTTTTTTCTTGTTTTTTTTTTGGAGGGGGGTCAATTACCATCTCATTATTGTCGGCGCTAAATATATCGCATGCAACTAAAAATATCTTCAATTGACAACTGCAAAGTGCTAAGATATTGGGAGATTATGTCAACCATAAAACTCGTATCTCAAACTATTTTCAACATGTAACATAAAAGGAAATATTGTGTCCTATCTAAAGCAAACTTAAGCAACTAAAACATGACAATTTTAATGAAGGGGAAAAAAAAAACAACTGCCAAGAAAAATGCCTAAGCAACTCCACAAGCAGCTCATACTCTCTTTTCATTTCTTAAGAGTTTAAAGCCAAATAGAGGAAAACGAGTAAAAGTTCAATCAGTAACATTGAAAACAGTCAAAAGGCAATTGAAACTTATACCATACGGAGCGCGTGCAAACACCCACACACACATACACACATTCGACAAGATATACCGAGCATGATAGTTATTCATTAGGAGTCAATTAGATGATAGTTATTCGTTAGGAGTCAATTAAATATTCGTTCTTTTTATATATATA
>ONZA01004042.1:0-12364 GCA_900322205.1 Kewa caespitosa
ATCCACAACAAGACTCCCCATGAACTGCTCCACAAAACTCTCCCCTCATACGCTTCCCTTCGCTTTTTTGGGTGTCTCTGCTACCCAAACTCTCCTCCACCGCTCCGCACAAACTAGCTCCTCGCTCGAAGCCATGTATCTTTCTAGGTTTTTCCTCCAATCACAAAGGCTATCGATGTTACGACCCTAGCACTGACAAGGTCATCAAATCTCGTCATGTCACTTTTGACAAAGAAAGTAAGAAACCTTCCCTTACTCATCTCTATTCGCACCTACTCCGAACTCATACGCATTCCTGGACGATGACGACGGGAACCATATTCCCCATTTCAACCCACACCATAGCTACGCCCTCCCCCCCTCACCTAGGCCTCATGCACTGCCCCAACCAGAACCCACTTCCACCGTCACTAACCAAGACCAAATCAGCGACATATCGCCGCCTAGCCCTCCACCACAAGACCAACCATCCCGCTCCCACCCTAGGACCACTCGAAGCAAAAGCGGCATTCATAAACCCCGCCAAATTATAAACCTCAGCACCACAAAAGACCATCTCTCTCCCATACCTCGATCTTACAAAGAAGCCCTATAAGATCCAAATTGGTACGCCGCCATGTTAGAGGAATATAATGCTTTGA
Organism: Kewa caespitosa; assembly: GCA_900322205.1. Lineage (NCBI taxonomy): Eukaryota > Viridiplantae > Streptophyta > Magnoliopsida > Caryophyllales > Kewaceae > Kewa > Kewa caespitosa. The sequence goes on from ONZA01004042.1 coordinate 642, forward strand.
TTGATAATGGGACATGGGACATTACGCCTCAGGTTCCCTGTACTAATGTTATATCTGGCAAGTGGATTTTCAGGCACAAGTTCCGCTCTGACGGCACACTAGAGCGCTACAAGGCGCGTTGGGTGGTATGTGGTTCAAACCAACAGTATGGCGTCGACTACGACGAGACATTCAATTCGGTCGTTAAGCCCGCCATTATTCACACGGTGCTAAGCCTCGCCCTCTCCCATTCTCGGCCAATACATCAGCTTGACGTCAAGAATGCCTTTCTCCATGGGCAACTTCGTGAGACAGTTCATTGTGTACGACCTCACGGCTTCGCAGATCCATCTCGCCCACAGCAGGTTTGCCGTTCCGCAAGGCACTTTACGGCCTAAAACGGGCCTCGAGGGCGTGGTACCAACGCTTTGCCACCTTCATCACCACTCTCGGCTTCCGCAACACTAAGTCAAACTCGTCTCTGTTCATATACAAAAATGGCAGCAACACAGCGTTCTTGCTCGTATATGTTGATGACATCATCCTCACGGCTTCCTCTACAACATTCCTACAACAAATCATCAATTCTCTGAGCCGGGAATTCTCCATGAAAGATCTCGGCCCCTTGAATTATTTTTTGGGCATCTCGATAGTTCGAAATAAATCCAGCATTCTCCTCTCACAGGAAAAGTATGCAAAAGAAATACTTGCCAAAGCCGGGATGAGCAACTGTAATCCCGCAGCAACACCGTGCGACACAAATCCAAGCTTTTAGCCGCCCTTGAGACCACCTGTTTCCGACCCCAGTCTCTACCGATGCATCGCAGGTGCATTGCAGATCTCACTTTCACAAGACCGGACATATCCTACTCAGTCCAACAAGTCTGTTTGTTTATGCATGATCCAAGAGAGTCGCATCTACAATTCCTTAAACGGCTTCTCTGCTACATCAAGGGCACCCTAAGTCATGGCTTGCAATTCTACAGTAACTCCCGCATTGACGATCATACATCCTACACGCATGCGGACTGGGCCGGATGCCCCGACTCCAGACGCTCCACCTCGGGCTTCAGCGTATTTCTGGGTGACAACCTAATTTCATGGTCCTCAAAGCGACAAGCAACTACCTCCCGCTCCAGTGCTGAGGCCGAGTACAAAGGAGTTGCCAATGCCGTAGCAGAAACATGTTGGATACGACAATTGTTAATGGAACTTTTCGTTCTGCTATAACGTGCTACGTTGGTGTACTTTGACAATGTCAACGTTGTGTACTTATCCACAAATCCAGTTCACGTCGAGGTTGATATCCATTTTGTTCGTGATAAAGTCGCTTTAGGCCAAGTCCGTGTATTACATGTTCCCTCAAGTCGTCAATTCGCCGACATCTTTACTAAGGGGCTACCTACAACACTTTTTCAGGAATTTAGGTCTAGTCTGAGCGTTCACTCTGCTACCGCTCCGACTGCGGGGGTGTGATAGTAAATCTATGTATAATAGGACTCTTGTAGTTCATCTCATGTAAAATTCTGTATTCTCTATCCCTTTACCTATGTACAAACTATATATATCAATACAAAGCCATGGCTCAAGATGGGTCAGTTATCACAATCTAACACAAAGATCGCCATTGACATGCTGTATGATGAAGAAATTCGAGCAGGCCAATTACTTACATCTTGAAGGAGTGCAAAAAGCTCATTAGCGATGATGGTTGGCAGGTTCGATATCGGCATTGCTATAGAAAGGCTAATATAGCGGCGAACTGGCTTGCGAATGAAGGTGTTACGTCGCCGATGGGGACACATACAATTGCCATGGCACCACCGGGAATAAGAAGAATAATGTTCGAAGATTATATTGGAGCTGTTGTCCCTAGAATGGCTAGAGAGTAGCTACTCTTGTTAGTGTAGTTTATTTTCTGTTATGTGTTTTCTTTTTGGGTAGCTCCCCTCCTTATCCACCAAAAAAAAAAAAAAATGAATTTAGGCAATGTCATTTTCAACTTATTTTTCAGCTTGTTTTAGTTCGCCTCCATTTCAATTATTTTCGCACCAAGAAAAAAGAAAAGAAATTGAGTTCAATTATTTGACTCGATCAATTGTAATTATGCGCTAGATTGCAATGTACTTAATAACAACGCCAACAATAAAGAAAGTTAAGACTAATGAATCATATTCTTTGGGATATATAACAACACAAAGTCACCAACAAACCAAGCAAAGGGAAACAGCACAATGTCAAAATACAAGCCCCTAATTAAATACAAAAATTTTATGTACAATATAAGGGAATATTTTTAGGAATAAAATTGATGATTGTTTACCTTCAATAAAGTGTATTAGACAAGACTTATTGCTAGTTAAAAATATATCCAAACTTTATCTTCGAATCACCCTAATGAAGGTTATTTATATAAAAGAACTTTAAGATATGTACCTAATATTTTGTGAACGTGAATCATCAAATACAATTTCATTTGGAATGACCGTCAGTTTTCAGATTTTGATTTTCAAAAATTTTTACATTATTGAAAATAGTTTCAATCACTATATTAAATCATGTTTTCTTATATGTTATTGCATGATTTTCAAAACTAACAACTAAAATTAGATAAATCATATTTTCAAATATTATATTTTAATTAAAAAGAATAAAAAACTTTAAAATAAAACCACCCCAAACATTAGATTTTTATCTTGTTAAAAGACTCACCCACCATAAGTTAGGTGCGCGAATAAGGTCGGATCCGAACATAGTCAGGTCAAAGGTTCGGTGAACCGGGGGCAACTAAAAAAAATAAACATTAGATTTTTATTTCAAACGATAGCAAAATTGTGAAAGATAGAGGAAATCAGTCAACCCATCTCATCGACCAATCTAGTTTCTTATTGCAACGGTCACATTTTCTTAATGCTAAATCTTAATTAATTTAAATAACAATTACCGCCCATCACTTTGCCATCAAAATTAAACAAACTTTCTCACTTTCAAGTTTGGTTATCTCGTTTTTCATTTGGTTTGCCCACCAACTGTTTGTTGAATTGCCGCAATGAGAAACAAAGGGAAAATACTATACTAAGTAAGAGCTTTGCTGGGGTGATGATCAAAAGGGACCCACTTTTTTTTTTTTTTTTTCTATAACTTTTCTTGAAATTCATCAACAAATCTTTGTCAAAAAAAACTTTTTTAAAGCAGTAAATTATGTACGCTCGATAAAAGCCGAAACTTGATAAACTCATTGGACAGTACTTAAGTCGTTTATATTTTTTTATGAGCTGAAGCTTGATACATCAATTTGTACGGTAAAAATTGGATCTTTAATTGATTTGCAAAAGTTGGGTGCACCTAATTTTTGTCATACATTCAGCTTTCAACTACCAAGATCTTGGTTTTTGCTCAGCACCTCCTAGTTGCCTTTTGGTTCTTAAAAAGATACTACTGTATGTTTCTTGGAGCATTGAAATTCATAGGCTTATCAGTTCTTTTCTGAAGATACGGGTCCCTGTATCTAGACCTATATAAAGTACTATATATCTTCAACACCCCCTTACGTTTGGGACTTCCTAGGTGTCAGAAATAACCCATAAACCAATCTGATACTACACACCATATTCCCTCACCTCCAATTGGCTTCTTTGGGTTACTTCTTCATTATAAAAGTAACCCCATTTTACATCATCTTTGCTGAGCTTTTTAGGTATAGTGGTTTTCAAACTTCCCATCTAACATTGTGTAGCTTTAGTATTCACTATTCAGTTAAAGGGTGACAAGAAGCTCAAACAAGCTTCTTTTTTTTGGTTGTGAACTGGGTGAGTTTGATATCTACCCAAAACATGTCTTTTTGTACTTTAGGATGTGTCAAAGTTAACAAAATCCTTTTATTCTGATTGGATCAGATTGAGTAGGAGGGAAGGAGGGCCCACTTCTGGGTTTTGGTGAGCTTCTTCAAACCATTAAAAAGCCCATATCTTGGATTAGTAGTGGGTGTATTGAAGATCCTCTCCAAAACATTTCATATTCAATATTCTTAAAGTGGGAGGTTGAGGATTGAGGAAGAAAGGAAGACATAATATTCATCAAGTTTGCTTCTTTGGTTCACCTTTAGGTTCCTTATCTTTTATCCCTTTGAAGTGGATTATACCCATATAGTGAATCAACCCCATATTTGTCTAAATGCTTTTCTTCTTGGTGACTGGTCTATCTTTCATACTCTTTTTAAAGTCCCTCATACCTCTCAAGCCACTTCCACCATGGGCAAGTGATGTGAGGTTTTTACCACTTAGCTTTTGGAAAGACTTGACCTTTTCTCCCATTTGTAAAGCAATCAAGAAAGGGATTTTTGGTGGTGTTTGTGGTTTTTCATCAATCTTGGCAATGAAACAGGGCAACTTCAGCTCAAAGTTTGAGAGTGCCAAGGCTAATAATGGGCAGTTATCAGTTCTTGATTTGCCAGAACTGGCATTGGAATGCATCCTTGAGAAGCTGTCACCTGCTGGGTTGTGCAGTATGTCTGATGTTTGTAGCTCACTGAGAGAGAGATGCACAAGTGATCACCTTTGGGAAAGGCACATGAAGCAGAAATGGGGGAAGGTTCTTGGTCCTGCAGCGTACCGCGAATGGCAATGGTTTATTGCCTCCAGGCGGAATTCGAGCAATCCGAATAGCAGGAAGTCACAGGGCTTGTTAAGGATTATCTGGCGTGTATGGCCTTTGTCATGGTTTAGATCAAAATTTGACAAGGCAGAGAAGGAGTCTGTTTCTCCCCTGGTTGATTCTGCTATGTCCCGGTATTTGGCTCTAGAGAGTGGCAAGTTTTGGTTCCCTGCCCAGATTTACAACCGTGAGGTATTGATCTCAATCATCTATACAGGACTTATAGTTGAATTTTCTTTTCATTTTCAATTCATCTGCTTTTATTATGAAGTATTCTAATTGATTGCCACCATTTTGCAGAATGGTCATGTTGGGTTTATGCTGTCATGCTATGATGCTGAGCTTAGCTATGATGCCCAAACTGACACCTTCCAGGCAAGGTATGTGTATAATGCAAGCTTGAACTTAGCTCTTTCAACTTATAATGTAAAATTGATATCACATTCAGTTGATGAAATCCTCGTGAGTTACGGATTCGTGTGATTTCGATTTCAGTTTCAAGATACATTCTTTTTCATGCTGAGATTAGTCTTGTATGAGCATTGAACTAATGAATTTGTGAAAAATTGGACTGATCATCATTGCAGGTATCCTCCCCATGGGAGAAGGGCTATTGCAATAGAGAGTGGTGTGCAATGGGAAAGGCTAAGAGCAGCTCCAGTGGATACTTCTCCACATGATCTTCACACCTCTGATTGCTTAAATGATTTACACCCTGGAGATCACATAGAGATCCAGTGGAGAAGGAATAAAGAATTCCCTTATGGTATGTTCCATAATCCATATGGGGGTTATATTAATTCAAGCCGTGTGAATATCTGTTAAATTTTGTGCAGCTGGATACTAGGTAGAGGTTGGGTTGGCCTAATATTTTAGATTTAGTGTTAATTGGTTGGATTTTACATCTGATGATTCCAAGAAATTATTTTGCAACTTGTTTAATTAGGTGGTGGGTTGCCTCTAGTGTGAATGGGTAGTATTTCTAAGAAACTTCAAGAGATATTGTAACACACCTTGGAAATATGTTATAGTAATAGGCAGTTGCTTATGAAATTATGGTGAAATTAACTGGCAAACTACGCAGACTTCTTTGTCCTGCATACGTGTTATGCGTTTCCAAAATTTGAGCATTGGAGTTTATTTTACATAGATTTCTTGTTGTGCTATCATGAATGCATGTCAGATATTAAAACTCATTGAAGGTTGATTATGATGCTTTTAAATTGAATTGATAATGCACTGTCTGTGAACTAGTACATTTTTCATCGTGTATTGCTTGACAAAAGTTTCGGCGCATTCATTGCAGGCTGGTGGTATGGTGTTGTAGGCCATTTAGAGTCATGTGATGGGAACGAGAATTACTGCTGTTGTCACAGAAGTGGTGAGTAAATTATGCCTGTAATCACTGCAAATCTGTACTTAGGAGTTTTGGTTAATGAAGTAAGTGGAATACAGAATGTGTGCATGGGGATTCCCAACCCAAGGCCCAAGGAGGGTAGAGAAAGGACTGTAGACTGGAGCACATAACAGCTTTTCCTGCTTCATATAATGCTTTCTTGCCATACTTGGGTTTGTTCTTATTTTGTTAAGCACACACGGAGTCACAGACTCATAGTGTTAATTTTATGTTGAATGGTTGGAGGCAGTGATGCTCCGCCTTTACGTTTATGGTGTCAAATGACACGGATGAGACCCTATGTTACATGAACTTTTTGTTTCACCTTATGTACCCGTATGAGGTAACATTGATATAGATATCAATGCTTAGGCACTTCTATACTTTAGGCCAGAACATGCAATTTTTTTTAGAAAATGGCCGAGTCCTACACTTAATCAAATCCTAGTGGTGGATACTTGGGCGACACCATAAAGGGTAAAGCCTTTGTTTAATTGCTTCCTTTTTTCAGCTTTAGTGATGGTTACATTGATCCTAACTTCAAACAGGGATAATACCCGAGCATAAGAATATGAATTGAGTCCTGTTCTCTCCATGGAATTGGTCCCCAGGACAAGTCGTTGTCCCTGTGTCTTATTTTTTCCCGGCAAGCATCACAACTTTTGGTTCAAGGGAATATTTAATGCTATGTCACCTCTCCTTTAGCTTCTGTTGGTTGTGCATCAGATCTCCACTAGGCTAGATGTCTCATTATCCTTGTTTTCTGACAACAATGGGTACAGAATGATTAGTTACCTACAGCAATTTGACCCACTTGGTTGTCTCCATTTCATTCTACCTTCTCTTGCTACATATCTTTCCACTACTGTCGTGGACCATATGAGCACCTCTTCTGTGAAAGGAAAGCTTAAATTGATAATTTTCTATGACATCTTGATTGGAATTGGTCAACAACCTTGGACTTGATTACCATTTGATTTGAGTCTGCCTACCAACAGAATGCAAAGGAATCAGCCATTTCCTTTCGTATATCTTACATGAATTCTTCATCTGCCTTTAAGAAATCCATGTTTGATATGTATCAATTGATATGGGCATGGATAGTTATATATTTGGGCTAGAAAACCCATATGTCAGATGGTTGTAGTCCATTAAAACCCATGATAAATGCAAAATTTAAAGAAAAATTGTCAAGTCCGACATTTCGACATGTAGTTGTGCTAGACACTTCTGTAGCATACCTCTGAATTGATAGCTAGTTATTTGCATAGATCAATGTAAATAAGTTGCTCAGCACGTTCAACGATAACTTTTCTTTGTGATGCTATGATCTTAATTATAACCCCTGTTTCTTTGATTGCTAGCAGATACTGTGGTCCTTGAGTTCAATCAATACACCCCCGGTTCAAGGTGGAGGAGGGCCATCATCAGTAGGAAGGATCACAGGGAAGAAGGAACTGAGGCGGATGGATTTTACGGAGGTATTAGAAAGCTTTACAAAAACGATGAGATAGCCAATTGGAAGAGGTTATGGCCAAGGGAAATTTTGGAGTAGAAATCATTATTTGGGACACACTGTAGTCAGACTGGAACAACTGAAGAAGCAGCTCACAAGTATGAAAATACCATTCAGTGGTGGTCTTGCTTTTGCTTCGTTAAAGCTGTGAGGATCTGAAATAGGTATTTCTGTTATTTGTTTAGCACTTCTTTTATGCTTTTGCTTTTCCTTTCAGATTTTTCATGGACGGGTAGGGTAGCAAATGGCTACCAAGTTATCACACGATGCTCAGTCCATGCACGATTGAGTCTAAATAGACTCGAATTTGATGTACAATATATTCAAAGATGATCAGAAATCATATGTAGTATCAAAACTATTTACCGTGGTGATTGAACCACTTATCAAGTGCATCTTCAGTCATGTTTACTGCTTGTGATAGAAACTGCCAAGTTCAAATATGATACAAGGCTTATTGGTTGTAAAACTAGTGTGATGTTAAAGCTACTTTTATCAATGGCAATGGATAGAGGAGACATCTGCAATGCTGTAAAAATAGTGTAACTATATAACCTGATTACTTTATTGCTTGTAATTTTTTAGCCATCTACATATAAATGACAATGGTCAGATGTCCATTGTCCTCAAGAAGTAGTAACAGACTTTTCGCTTTTCGGAAAATAAAAATGCAGAACAGGAAAAGAAAAGGATGAATGGGGTTTAAGTCAAAAAATCTCCTGATTCATAGGTAGCTTCACGATATGCTCACTTTGCATCGTGTAATACAAAATTAAAAGTTCAAGGCTTGGCAACTATTCGAGCTCTGTAAAAGTGTGATGAGCTAATTTTTCATCCAAAGGAAGGAAAAATAACAAAAATAAGAACATGCTTACTTAATGTTCTTCTATCAAGGGTGTCATGTCATCAAGCCTCTTTACTAGCTACTTCAACTCATCTTTTCTTGCATCTTTAATGCCAAAACCCTTGACCAAGCAAAATAAAACCTTAGCCCTATGTTTCATTACAGTCTTCAAATCTCTAGTAATCCTCATTATTGCATTGGAGCCTTTTGCTCTTGTTGCACAGCTACATCTCCCAGAACTATACATTTTCCTCATCAGTAATGGAGCTCTCAGTTCTCCTTTTTCCCCACTCACTTTCTTCCCAAATGATGCATTCTTCAGTAAAAACTTTTTCATCCTTTGCTTCTTGGATTCTGTAAAGGCAGGCCTCCCTACATCCACTCTAGGCTTCGGGATGGGCCGGAAAATATCTGTATGCAATTGGTTAAGCTCATCTTTTCTTGGGCCATTGACCTCCATCCACACATCGGGGCTCAGGCCTGACCGCTTGTGTCTGTCAATATTCCAATTTTCTGACCCGTTGGGGCATCTGAGAGGTGACAGAGATTTGGTCCGACGAAGATGGGCCTTCTCCTTAGGGCTCATCACATCATTGTATTCTTTAACCTTGCTCAAAGCAACCATGAAAGGATCAAACTCATCATTCCACAAGGTCTTTTGCTTCATAAATGGAACCTTACGCATCGACTTTCGTGCCCCAGGGGATGAGGAAGCCGAGCTACTACCGTGCTTTCTACCCGTCCTTATGTAGTAAGCCCGTGGTGGCGGTCTTAGAGGGAGCATTTTCCCATCATAGAACAGTTCATCAGCATATGCCATCGCGAGGTCCTGACTCTTCTCGGAGCCATTATCATAAAGATAAAACCTCTTGCTGCCCTCGAATTCAAAGTTATCGGGAAAAGGGGCGAGCTCATCGATTGTTTCGGGTGATCTCAATCCGGATAGACCCCGAGACAGTTGCCTAGTAGGGCTAGTGGGCATGCTGAGGAAGGATAACCCATTTAGGTCGTACCTCCTACTCCTAGGACTAGTTGGGGCACTTGTGTAGTAGTAGAAAGGTTCTGTGTTTGGAGATAAACTTTCATCCATTTGCTAGAAACTATCGTGAGTAACTTTGTTCAGGGAATGCAAAAGATATGGAACGTAGTGTTTTATATATTGTGTTTGGATGCATTTATCTATAACATTGACATTTAAATCAATTCAAATGGGNTCCTGAATTTGAGGAAGCAATAAAACTAATGACAGATAAAAGTTGAACCATTTGAATATGGAGGTAACATTTGTAAGAGAAATTCCTGCTGGTTTGCTTAATGGTTTCACATAAAATAATCTGATATTAAGCCTCATGACATAAACTAAGTGGCGGATAATTAGTCTAGATGTCATTAATCTCCTTACATTATGGCATTTTGCTGGTAACAAGACAAATATTCTTAGTCAAAACCCACAGCATCTTCCACTTTTCAGAGAAACCTCATTAGTCCCCACTTTTATGCCAGAAATGATTAAAATAGCACTTAAGTGTACGTGAGTAAGATACAGACATACCGTGAAAGGCGCTGTTCGGCAACACTGGCTTTTGGTAATTGTTAGCTTTTTGAAGGGGCAAAACACTACTTATAAAGTGTTCGATAAACTAGTGTTTGGAAGTAGTGGTTAGCTTTTGGGGTAGTAATTCTCATAGTTTTTGGAGTTATTTTTGTACTGTTTTATGCAATTATCAGTTACCTCAACAGCTAAATTTTACCAAACAACTTATAACGCTACCGCTAACAATTGACAGCTAACAGCTACTACAACAGCTAAGATTCACCTCAACCGCTAACAACTATCCGAACCACTAACAGCTACCTCAACAGCTAAGTTTGCCGAACATGGCCAAAAGCTCTGGTGTAGTGGCTGCCACGCTTGAGATGCTTAACACTACATTGAATTTCTTAAATGACTTGTAGTATGAGTTAAAAAGTGTTGCTAATATGACTTATGTTATGGGACGTAGGGAGTAGTCGTTAAGAAAAGCAATTAGGGCAGTTAGTGAAGCATCTATTAATTCAAAAGAATATGTAACACCTTACTCAACAAACAAAAACTTCAAAAAGAAAAACTGTCTTCCAAACTTCTGTGCAGGGGGGATCCAAGAACCGAGCATCCTGGTTTAATTTGTTGTTAGTCCTAGGGTCGCGAACATGTCCCATACTCTATTTAGCTTCCTGTTGCAATGTTAGAATGTTACGTGATAATAATCCATATTATCAACTCCTCACTGTTTTAACACATAAACCTGCAATTACGTGGAGAAGAGATACATAATCTATATAATGTCTCTCAAATTCCATAGGTAGTAATAAGATGACTAGATAAGTAGCGTTGCGTATTGAGACTTATAAACTAGTCCTTTCCCTCTTTTTTCTTATGTATAACGATAATCCATGCTCCATGATAACTCCAACAAAATGTTTAATCGCAAGTCCTTGTTTATATGCCTTCAGCCGTAAGGCTTTTGATCTCTATAGCTTAGGCTGTGTTCTGTTCACATGTAATGCATTTAATTTAGTTCAGTTTAATTCAATTCAGTTGTTTTAGGTCGTTACAGACAAACTGGACACACCCTTAGTTCAAGTGTTCAACACTTCAATGTAAAGCCAGATATCCTATATGGTAATTAGTAAGGGAAGGCTCGTGTTTCACGCTGCTGCGAGTCTCCACGAGCTGAAACATGTCTACCCTTTAGTTACTGTATAATCGGACACTTTTGTCTCCTTTCTGTTAGTGACTACAGTAGCATTGTATAATCATCACTAAAAAGTTCAAATATTCTGTGCTTTTTGATTAACACAGTTATTCATGACAACTCTGTATGGGAGGGTGTTACACATACACAGCGTGTATATCTAACAATATACACAACTCATGATGACCCTACACGTGGCATATGAGAGAATCTTTTGTTTTCCTTTGGGAGGGAAAACATGAGCAGTAGATTGGGAAGAAGCGGGAATGATCTAGCTAAATGGAGGGAAACTGTATCTAAGAAGCGGGAAAAAATTTGGATACAGTCTTTTTATTTTTATTTTTTTTTAGATAGTAAGGTTGTCAGTTTATCCGTAACAGCCTAAAAAAACTCAACTGAACTGGACTGAACCGAACTGAAATTAACTAAACTGAAATGACTTACAATTTATCCAGTATCATTTCAGTTCAGTTCAGTTAATTTAGATTCAGCTCAGTTCAGTTCAGTTCAGCTTTTTTCAAGTCGTTACTGAACACACCCTTAGTGTACAACTACTACTTAGGGCATGTTCTCTTCAACTTAAAATCACTGAACTAATTT
>ONZA01004046.1:0-10639 GCA_900322205.1 Kewa caespitosa
TATTACACTCTACCCTCCTTAAAAGAAGTTTCGTCCTCGAAACTTAAAATAAACTCGCTTTTAAATATCAAAAGCACTTCGCCTTTTTTTATTCAAGTACTTCGGATCTTAATCTTCAAATACGTCGCCTCTTAACCTTCAAACACTTCAGCTTCCCATTTTCAACCTCTTCGTTCAGAGCTTTAGACCTTTCAGGAAATACTTATCCTCCCTTTGTATTTCTTATTCTGAAGTCTTTCTTTTCATATATGTCTGGTGAACCCTCGAACTTTGCGTCTGGTAGCTCCGCCAGAGGGCAAAGGGATTACCTGGGCGAGATCCGAAAACGGAAGGCTGAGTACTTTAGAGTCTTAGAGTCCGTAGAGAGCGAGATGGTAGCTTGTTGTCTTGCTAGGGGTGAGAGCATCATATACCAGCCTCCCCTACAGGCCTTTGGCCGGGATGGGGTTGAGTTGGATGCCGAGAAAATGGAGGCGTTTGAGCAAGAATGGAGGAGCCTTAACGGCAACCCTAATTCCTTCAACCGTATGTTGGGGTGTACACCTACTTCAAGCCCAAAACGCACTCCGCCACCTCCTTCTGAGAGGCCTAAGACGCGAAGGGCCTCTGGAGGAAGGTAAGCCACCTTCTCAGTTCCGGTGGGCTCGGCGGTTCCGGTGCAGGCTCGACGATTAGTGAAGAGGAAATCAGTAGCCCAGAAGAAAACGTTTCATCTCAAGAGGTCCGCAAGGGGGCAACTTGGGGACGAGTCTGTGTCGCCATTCGTCAAGCCTTCCTCCTCCCGCCGTCATAAGAGGTGAGGGGTTGTTTTTCTTGAAATCCCCGAGTCTACTTCGTCCCTCAATAAGTTGATTTTGTTCTATTTTTGTTGTCCTATGTACTCAGTTGCGTGCCGACCTCCTTACTTCATAGATCGCCGGGTGGCAATGGCTACAAAGGTGTAGGGTTCGGATCCTCCGAGAAGAATAGGAGACCGGCAGAGCACATAAGGTGTTGCTGGATCATCCTGGACGACGAGGTGGCCTCGACGATGGGATGCTCTATTCCTTGGACGACGTGAAGTTGGTGAGTCTGGGGAAGAGCAGCACAGTGATGAGGCCACCGTCGTCTTGTATTACGGCGCGTAAACTAATGAGTGAGGCAGGGTTACAGCTGCCTCTCCACCCCCTTCACCCTGTCTTCCTGCAGGACTATGGCCTTGCCCCTTTCCAGTTGGCCACGAACAGCTAGATAATGATCACGCACTTCATCGCGGATTGTAAGGTCCATAAGATCAAGCCGACTCTGGGCTGTGGATGGCCGTCATGAAGGCCGTCACTCCTAGCAATACGAACGAGGGGTTTTTCCATTTTACGGAGAAGCCTGAGTACGTTGTGGGGCCTATTTGTCCCAGCTCAAATCATGGTTGGAAGGAGAACTTCGTCTTTCTTTGGGGTTTGAAGGACGAAGTAACGAAGGGCATTCCGTCAAGGAATACATCCGAGTCGGTGAGCTCAGCCTTTGAAGCTAGGAGGGCTCGTCCCTCTAAAGTCGACATCGACGCTCGAAAGTTTTTTCGGTGGGAAGTGAAGAGGGTTCAGCATGGGTCGAAGACCCGGGGTGAAGATTCCCCTGGCAACCATCTCATAGGTGGCTGGGGGACGAGGACTTCCTCGTCTTCATTGGGGTCAGCCAGAAGTGAAGCCTGGGAACTTTTAGTGGCTTATCTTGTTCAACTCGTAATTTCCTGCTGGGTCTTCGACTTATCGATTCTTTCTTTTGTAGAGGAGGTGATGATGACCCTTAAGGAGTGCCGAGAGAGCAAGGACATCTAGGGGAAGACCTCAACCACTGAAGTCCACACGAGGATGGATGAGGACCTGAAGCTTGTGGCGGAGGAGCTCCTCATTCCTGTAAGTACTTGCAAATTTCCCTTCCTGCTTGCCATTTCGTCGGCTCCTGACATGCCTTTTCTCTGCACCCCGTTCCATTTGGTGTGCCCAAGAGGAAGAAGGCCTCTTTGTTGGCTGGAGGCAAGAGGTCAAAGGGTAGCTCTTCTGACCCAGTCCCTATCCTCATATCTGATGAGGTAGAGGAGGCGGTGGCCGATGTATTGGGGACTCCATGAAGAAGTCCCGTACTGAGCCCAAGGAGAGGACCTCCTCGACTGAGGGAGGTGCGGAGAGGGTCCCCCCTTTGGCTGAGGAGAATGGAAAGGGCAAGGTCACCGAGGAGCAGCCGGTGGAGGAGCTAGGTCAAGCTGACTTCGTGGCTGAAAGGGAGATTCCAAGGTGCCGCAGCCTTTCCTAACATACTTTCGGTGTAGTAGGGAGGGGAAGACGAAGGAGGTGGACTACACCATGCAGCACTTCATCCCCATCGAGGACGTCACCGACATGGAGATAAACCCGAGGGTGACTTATAACATTTCGCTGAAGTCTGCTCATCAGGTATGGAGCTCACCTGAACTGTCATTCGCTTTGATCCTTCATTTGGTCACTAATGTTAACCTTTCTACAGGTCTACCTCTCCATGGCATATTACGACTCGGTGAATGCCGACCTCCGAGTGCGATTGAAGAATGTTAAAGGTCTTCTAGAGGCCCAAGAGAAGCTACTTCAGAAGGCTCGCGAGGAAGCTGCGGCTATCGAGAAGAAGGCCCGAGAAAAGGAGCTCGTCTAGATGGGGGCTCGTCTGGAGAAGGCTGAGGCTGAGGCTAAGGCAAACCTGAAGAAGCCTGAGGCTGCTGAGGTCGAGGTCTCAAAGAAGGTGGATGAGGTGGCGTCCCTACGGCAGGAGGTGGCCAGGAGGAGGGAGAGCGAACTAGAGGAAGCCTTCGTGGAAGTCTTCGGATCGGCCATGGATTTCAAGGCAGTCCGAGCCACCCTGGTGGTGAACCAGGTCGAGGACGCCCAGGGTCCCGAGGTTGCTCAGGAGATGAGGGCCAAGTTGGAGAAGATTTTGGCCTATGATCCGAGGTAGGAGTTTGGCCCTTCCCCCTTGGTCGGTTCATGCAATGCCATCAACGTCGGACCTCGGTGCTCCTCTAGTGGGAAATGTTTTATGATGTGTCCTAACGTTTTGGATTTTGCTCGTTTTGTAGTTAGGTTGCCCCTGTAATTTGTAACCAAGGCATTTTGCCTCATCTTAATGGAAAGGGTGCTCACTCTCTTTGTTAGATTTCGGTATGAATTCTAATGAGCTTATTTTCTCTCCTCTATGAAGTGTTTGTTTGAGTAAAATTTGAACCGAGTTGTTAGTTTTAGGCGTACCTCGGAATATCACCCCTCGGCTATGCCCCTACTCAAACAAATACGTTATTGTCGTCCGAAATTGGACGAACTTACGTTATTTTTCTTCGTCCATGTTGACACTAAGGGGAGGATTAATTCCCAAATTTGCCCCGGGGTGGGACGTTTTGATTGAGCTAACTTATCAACTTGGCAAACCGGTATGTCTTCTTATTGTTTTAGGTTTTTGCTCGATCTATTTTTGTTAGTTCGTATGTTTTCCCCCATGGCGGAGTCTTATTCCTAAAGTGATTCTCATGGTAGGACCTTGTTAAGTGTTGCACGTGAATTTCACAAGCTATTAAGGGGTGCCGACCCCGAGGTAACTCCAAGGTGAGTTCCTCGTATGGCGAAAGAAAATAGGAGGCTTTTTGGGGGTGCCTACCCCTTGGACAAAAGATAGAATGAGCCACATGTTCCTCATATATGTAATTTAAGTAAGTTGTCGTTGTTCTAGGTTCTCGGGATCTGTGTCCATCCATTGCCTCGAGGCGGTACGTCTTAGGTCCCACGACTTCGGAAACCTTGTAGGGGCCTTCCCAGTTTGGTGTCATCTTTCCATCTTCGTTTAGTCTTTCGACAGACTCCATTTTTCGGAGCACGAGGTCTCCCACGTGGAGTCTCCTGATCTTGACCCGGCGATTGAATGCTCAGGTCATCTTCAGCTTGTATACTTCTGCTCGCAGAAGGGCGTCACCCCTGACTTCGGGTAGCAGGTCCAGCTGATATCTCAGTTTTCTAATTTCTTTTCTACGTCCAAGTGTTCCACTCTTGGACTTCTTTTCACAATTTCGTTTGTTAGAATTGCATCCGAGCCATAAACCAGGTTGAACGGGGTTTCTCCGGTGGCTTTTTTAGTGGTTCTTGTGGCTCTGAGCACCTCGATCAATTTTTCTGCCCACAATCCCTTGGCTCCATCTAGCTTTTTCTTGATCACAGTTAGTAAGGTTTTATTGCTTGATTCCACCTGGCCGTTGGTCTGAGGCCGGGCTACTGCTGTGAAGCTGGCTTTTACTCCATTTTCTTCTAACCAGTCGGTTAACTTTGGGGTTTCGAACTGCCTTCCATTGTCGAAGATGATCTTTTGGGGTGCCCCAAACCACGTGAGGATGTTTTGCAGGATGAACTTCCTCCCGTCGGTGATTGTGGTGCTTTTTACTGCTCGAGCTTCCACCCACTTTGTAAAGTAGTCCACAGCTAATATGACGAACCTCACCTGATCGATGGCTGGGGGGAAGGGTCCCAAGATGTCCATGCCCGACTAATGGAATGGCAAGGGAGCCAAGATGGGAGTGAGCTCGGCAGGAGGGAGCCGGGGTATAGGGGCGAAGTACTGGCACTTTTCACACTTCTTTACTATTTCTACTACATCTCTTTGGATGGTAGGCTACTAGAATCCCAGACGAAGTACTCTGTGTGCAATCGTTCTGGCTCCCTGATAAGCTTCGTACGTGCCATAGTGTGTTTCTCATAAGATCTTATCCCTTTGGCTGCGGGATACGCACTTCAAGAGGGGGTGAGTGAAGCTTTTCTTGTATAGTGTTCCATTCTCAAGGACAAACCATTTGGCCTTGTTCTTCATTTTCTGGGCTTCTTTCACATCTTCATGTAAAATTCCATCTTGTAAGTATGAGATGATAGGGTCCATCCAACCAACAAATCGGTCTAGCACATTAACGGCTACCCCTTCTTTGATGTTGTGCTTCTTAATTTCTTCCAAGAAGATATTCCGATGTAGGCCTTTGACGTACGAACTAGCCAATCTGGCTAGAGCGTCAACTTGACAGTTTTCTAATCTGGGAACGTACTTCACGGCTACTTCTTTGAGGCCGTTTATTGCCTCTTTGACCTTTGCGAGGTAAGTTCTCATTCACTCACCCCTAGCTTCGTAGCTCCCGTCAACTTCGGAAACCACCAGTTGTGACTCCATCTGGACTTGTATTTTCCGGGCACCCACAGCGCGGATAAGGGTTAGATCGGCGAGAAGTGCTTCGTATTCGGCTTCGTTGTTGGAGGCTTGAAATTTGAACCTTACCCGCATATTTGAACACATCTCCCTCGGGGGAGGAAATTACTACCCCTGCTCCACTGCCCGCTTTGCAGGATGATCCATCAACGCTTACGGACCAATGGTTGACCCACGCTTTCGGGACGTGGTCCGAAGGCATCATCTCGGCGAAGAAATCCGCTAAAGCTTGGATCTTGATTTCCCTTCGTGGTTCATAAGTAATGTCATGGCAGGTGAGTTTGTGGGCCCATATCTGGACCCTCCTTACGGACTCTAACCTGCCGAGCAGCTTCTTCAAAGATCGGTTAGTGAGAACTACGATCTGGTGCTCCTAGAAGTAGGGCCTGAACTTCCTGGAACTAATGAGAACTCTGAGGGCGAATTTATCCAGGGTCGTGTATCCTTAATTATGTCGCGCTCAAGGCATGGCTAGTGAAGTACATCGGCTCTTGCACCTTGTTTTCTTCTCTGACCAGTACGGAGGCGACAGCTCTTTCTAATACAGTGAGGTAGAGGAACAAACGTTCTGTTGCTCTCAAGATGGAGATCCATGGAAGGCTACCGAGGTAGGACTTCAACTTCTCAAAAGCTTCCTGGACTTCTTGCCCCCATTTGAACATGGTTCCTAACCTCAATGTTTTGAAGAAAGGGGTGCACTTGTTTGTCGACTTGGATACAAAGCAGTTTAGGGTGCATCCGGTGAGTTTCTGGACATCCCGAACGCATCTCGGGGGCTCCATTTCTTGGACTGCTTGTACTTTTTTGGGGTTAGCATCGATTCCCCTCTCGCTGACCATGAATCCGAGGAACTTTCCGTCCCGTACCCCAAACACACACTTCTTGGGATTTATGTTCATCTGATTTCTCCTGAGGGTTTCGAAGGTCTCCCTTAGGTCGTCCACATGATTGGATGACTTGACGCTTTTCGTGATCAAATCGTCAACATAGGCTTCTAGGTTCCTACCGATCTGGCTTTTGAAGACTCTTTGTACAAGTCGTTGAAACTTAGCTTCCGCATTCTTTAGGCTAAACGACATCATCTTGTAGCAAAAGACTCCTTCGTCTGTAATGAAGGCTGTGGAGCTTTGATCTTTCTTTCTCATGAAGACCTGGTGGTACCCTGAGAAGGCATCCATGAAACTGAGCAGCTCGTGGCCACGAGTCAAGTCGACTAGCCTGTCAGGAAGAGGAAATTGGTCTTTTGGGCAAGCCTTGTTGAGGTCGGTGTAATCCACGCACATTCTCCATGCTCTGCTTGCCTTGTTGACCATCACCACGTTCGCCAGCCATTTCGAATACTTCCACTCCTTGATGAAACCTGATTCCAGGAGTTTTTGCACCTTTTTAGCGGCGACTTTACTCCGTTCCTTCCTGAGATGCCTGTTCTTTTGCTTCACCGGTTATTATTTCAGATTGATTCTCAGGTTATGCTCCATGAGCTGCCTGCTGATTCCCGGCATCTGGTCGGGTCTGAAAGCGAACACGTCTTGGTAATCCCAGAGAAGTTTGGAAAGGTCAGATGTAGTGGTCTTGTCGAGGTCGTCACCAAGATATGTGACGCGCTCGGGCCAAGAAGGTTCCAAGATGACCTCCAATTTACCCTCTGAGGGCTTGGCTCTCTCCCGTTCTTCAATTCTGGCGTCAAGTAGTTCGCATGAAGGGGTGTCTATCATCAGACACTGAATTTCTTTTCCTTC
Source organism: Kewa caespitosa (assembly GCA_900322205.1). Taxonomy (NCBI): domain Eukaryota; kingdom Viridiplantae; phylum Streptophyta; class Magnoliopsida; order Caryophyllales; family Kewaceae; genus Kewa; species Kewa caespitosa. Next base: position 6,975 of record ONZA01004046.1, read on the forward strand.
GTCTTTAGACTTGGCCTCTAGAGGGGCCATTGATTTGTGGACAACAGTGTTCTCTCTTTTCCTCTTCTTTGACTCCGGCCCCTGACTGGCTAAGGGGAGCTCTTTCCTCTCTAGGGAGCCTTAACTGAGACTTTGGACGTAGCAAGATCGGGCGGTTTTCTGATCTCTGCACACCTTGCCTACTTCGCCGTCATCTCGGTGGAACTTCATTGTTAATAGCACCATACTGATGTGCGCTTTAATCTTCTTGAGGGACGGTCATCCCAGTAGAACATTGTATTCCAAGGGCACCTTGACCATTAAGAATTCGAAGACGATGCGCCTTGCTTCGTTCTTTGCTCCTATTCTAAGGGGCAGTTGTATGCTTCCCACTAGGGTGACCTGATTCCCCTCGAAGCCTATCACGGGGTGGCTGATGGGAGTGACCTTCTCGGCTGAGTAGTCGAGGTCTTTAAGACATCCTTAGGTGATGACATCTACTGAGCTTCCGGTATCTACGAGGGCTATTGCAACTTTCATGTTTATGACCAGTGGGTCATCGTGAGGATATTGTAGTGCACAGGCATCAGAGTCGTCGAATTAGATGGGTTTTCCGAATTTGGGGACTTCCTCAACCAACAAGATTTGGTTGAGGGACCTCATATGAGCTCGTCTTGCTTTGTTGGTGAGACCTCCTATGGCCGGACCACCAAAGATAACTGCGACCTCGTAAGAATCCGAGGCGGAGGTGGAACTCTCTCCTGGCCCTTGTTTCGGTGCTACGAAGGTCGTGGTTGTGTCCTTCAGGAAGGAGTTGATCTTCCCTGCCTTAGTTAGGGCCTCGAGGTGGCTTCAGAGCTCCCTTCAGTATCTCGTGCTGTGTCCGTTGCCTTTGTGATAGCAGCAGAAGAAGTAGCTTTTATTGTTCTCCTTCATGGGGGTTGGGTTGGGAAGCACTTGGGGTCTATTTTTGCCAAGACTTCTTCCTAGTTGCAGTTTAGGATTTTGTTTACCGCCGGGCTTTCCGGGGACTTCTTATCGAATCATTTCTTTGCCCCGGCTTTTCCCTCCTAAACGCGGTTCGCAACGCCCTTCTTGAACTTTGGCTTTTCGGCGTTGAGCGTCTCCGCCCTTCTCTTCTCATGCTTCCCATGTCGAGCACCTCGGCCTTCTCTAAACTTGTCAATGCGGTAATTGCCTGTTATCATGTCCTTCCCCGACCTCTCCCAGGTGGTGAAGACTTTGGATGAATAAGCTTGAACATATGCCAAGGTCAATTTTTTGGCCTTGGAGCTTCATCTGCTCGAAGTCTTGAAGGATCTCATTGCCTCGGATAATGCCTTTGATGTACGCAGTGCAAGCGATGACGGGGTCTAACTTGGTTATCTCCAGGTTTTTTCCCTGCGTGATGTTGAAGAGGTCTTGGGAGTATTTCTCCATTTTTTTGCAGGCCATGAAGTTCTCCATGAAGATCTTGTAGAGTTCTTCGTAGTTGTGTACGCTGTTGCGGGGTAAGTGGTTCGTCCACTTTAGTGTCCGACCTTTCAACGTCCAGATGAAGTGACGACACATGGTAGCATCATTCCTGATCTGGGTCATCATGGCTGCATCGTAAGCCAGGATATGTTCCTTGTGGGAGGTAGTATCATTGTACTTCTTGACCTGGTGTTGAGGCTAATAAGGTATTCCATGATCTCTTTGCTGAAGGGAACCCGCATGTTAAGATTCGAAGTTTCTTCCAAGTCAGAGTACATTCCAGAAGGCTCGCGATTTCTAGGGATCTATCGTATTTCCCCTTTTTTCGTTCTTCTTTCTCCTTCTCCACCTCTCAAAACCTCAGGAAGTGTCTAAGGTCATTCGTTTCTTCTTTGTGGGCCTTTCTAGACCTCTCCCTCCTGATCTTGTCGAGCTCGTGTCGTAGGTAGGAGTCGCCCTTTCCTGAGCTTCCCACGGATCGGTTGCTCTTATGTTCCGAGTTCTTTCCCTTAGAGCGGGAGTCGGATGAGCCAGATTGGCTCAACTGAAAAAGGGGAAGATTTGAGGACTCGAGTGGACTTCGAAGCATTATGTCCTTCAAGGCCAGGGATGTCGTTTGAAGGGAGTTCTTCCGCTCCGTCCTGGACCTTGTTCCCCAGTATCGTGTCCCGTATGGTAATGCACATCTTCTTCGTATCCACAGGATGTTGGCTTGGAATGCGGCAAGCTCTTCCTGGGTTACTAGTTCCAGTGGAGGAGGGTTCCTCCTTGTCGAACCGGTAGAGATCGAATTGTGGTGTGACATATCTTGGATCGGCGAAGGTGTTTGGATGTGTTTGTTGTTCCTTAGTCTCATGCAGCTTCTGACTAACCACTCCCCACAAACGGAGCAAAATATGTTGGGGTTTTTACTGGAGGTCGAAGTGGTCCCTTGATAATCAAAGGGTTGAATTGTCAGGAAGTAGCTTGAGGAAAAAGGTACCCAGGTCTCTCCGGTAGATCTGAGGTGACCTACAAAAGAGTAGATTTGAAATGCCCCTGGCGAGGTCCATGATTGTTTCTCCAATGCCAAAGTCAGTTCGGGATAACTGATGGGATGCTCGGCCATGGAGAGGCAAACAGAAAACGTAGTAAGACACTTATGACTCAGACACTCGAGGTATAAGTGCTGAGAGGGAAGTGGAATGAATGCGTGATAAATGAGAGTATATTTTGTATGTACCTTCTTGGAATGTGTGCAGGTCCTTTTTATAGGGCCTGTGGTCATCAAAACCCTTGCGGTTTGAGATCTTCCCGGTAGGGAGGCGGCGCTCCACTGGGTCGGCCGGCTTTTGGGCCCTTGCATGCCCTAGCACCTCATTCCCCTTGTGAAAATGTCCACCCATGCCTAGAAAATATGGAAAGAGTCTTCAAGTTTTCCTTCCCTCTCGGTGGTGGGTCATGGTCCTCCTCGGGAAGGGACAATTTCTTGTATTTGTGCTCAGTGAGCTACTAGTTGAAGGAAATGCCCTTTGAATGGGTTGTAGTCAACGGTCAACATGACCTTGGAAAAATGGGCCCAAACAATGTGATCGATGAGCTAATGTAATAATAAATGATGTCAACATAAATTTTGTAATTAATTATTTGTGTTAAACAAACACAAAAGATAAAACTAAATTGATACAATAGTGATATTACACATTACTTTTGTACTAAGACAACAGACATAAAGTATAATAATGTAAGAAAGTTCAAAAATAAATCTATTTACTTATAGTGTAACTAAGTGAACATCAAGCAGGGATAGCTCAATTGGGAGAGCGTCATGCTGAAGATCAGAAGGTCGCGTGTTTGATCCACGCTCACCGCATTTTTTTTTTCCTCTCTTGTTCTTGATCTTAGCTTTGTCATTACACTGTTGCAATGTGATACTCTTTAATGTGATCACTGGCAGTGATTTTTTATGCATTATAGGAAACAAAAGCTCATCAAATCTCAATTATTATGTCTAGAAGCTCCATGAGTATCAGTTAAAATGAACGCGAAACTTAGAGGGGTGCAAATAAACCAAACCGAGTTGAGTAGATTGGCCAATTAAACATATAAGTTTCAACTGTTAAAACCATGCAAATTTTGTGAGTTTGAACTGCAAAATTCACTTCGTTCATTACAGTTTTAAAATGCAATTGGTAATTTGAGATTTAAGACAATAGATGAACAAGAAATGT
>ONZA01004046.1:13594-24616 GCA_900322205.1 Kewa caespitosa
TATTTAGGAAAATTATTTTTGGTGTTATTAGGAAAGTGGTATCCTAGTTTGAGTTGTATTTCTTATTTTAGTTGGTCTAGGATTAGAAGATATTATTGCCTACATAATGGGTTGAGATATAGAATTAGAGGTATGCTAGAAGAGACACCAAGTGCAAGCGTGTGCTCGGGGCATCGAGGGGGTGAAGCCCATGTGGCGGGGGGAAATCTAAGTGAAACACATAGTGTGCTTAAGCCATGGGTATTGAGTTCCTAAGATGTTGAGGGGACACTTTGTGTATCTCGTGAGGTTGTATTGTTAATCATGTTTGTTTACCAATAAAAACAATTAGGCTGCCCAAATCAGAGACTTTAGAGTTAAAAAGCCCAAAAGGCGTGTTGGGTCTAGAATAACCCAGAATAACGCGAGAAAATAATATGGCCTAGTGGAACATGAAGGAAATCCATTTAGATATAATTACGATAATAATAGTTATCATTAATGTAGGTCACATAATTAATATATGGTCAAAAGCAAGGACGTTAGTCTAAACCTCAAAAGTGCATGTAACAAGATTTTCTTAGATTTAAATTAGTTATTTAAATCATGAAAAATCAAATAAGGAGATGATAATAATATGGTTAATCATCACCAAAAACATAAAATACCCCTAATATGAGTCAAGGGGGAATACATTACATGTATAGTTAGAAAATATTATAAGGGAGATGAAACCTATAAAAGGCAAAATATACCCATGATATATAAAATTAGCAATTTATCAGGATTAAATAAAAAAAAACTGAAAAGATAATATCGGGTTATTGACTTAATGACTTGAAAAGGAGTATTGAATACATACTTTATTCGAAATACAAAACATAGAGGTGGAGTATACGTTATTCGAATGATAAGATATAAATGGAGGGTATGTACTGAGGAGGGTTACATTACTTGATATTTTTAAGAAAATATGAATATCATGGAAATTATCCATATAAAGTATGGGTAAAAAAAAAAACTATGTTCAAAAAGTATAACCTTATAAAAGGAGGTCCATGAACGTTTTCGAATTAACATGGTTTGGTGTGAAAATATAATCAGGATATATTTCGCGCGAGATAAAGGAGCACGCCCTCCATTTCTTCTAAAGCCTAAGAACGTAGGTATAAGAAGCGGGAGTTTTTGCGCTCGAAGGAAGTAGTTACAGGTCGTGGAAGCAAGGTGGAAAATATTTGAAGTTCAAAGATTTGAGCAGTTGTTAGATCAAGACGTCTATAAATAGAGGTAAAGAATAACAACATGAGACACCCAAACATTCGCACAAAGAGCATCTTTTCTCTCTTTTAGTACTTAGAAATTTTACTATAATTTTCTTAAGATAGACTTATCATTTGTAATTTAGAATTTACAACACTTTTTTTAGAGTAGTGGGTAAAGTAGGAAGGTTCAAGTTTTCGCACAAGGTTCCAGTAAGGAGAAGAAGGTTGTCTTCAAGGAGAGTCATCTTCACCGGTCCACCCATCATGGAGGTATACTCCTCATGTTAAGTTATTTATGTACTCTTCTGTATTTTGATCATTCGACCATGATCTAATCCCCTCTAATATATAACACATAAATGGACGTTAAAGTAATTTTCTCTAAGTCATGTTGTTTTCTCTGTCCATTTGTATTAAAGTTGTTCCTCGGATAAGTAGATTTTACAGAAGTATAAAATCAACTTCAAAACGACAATCACATGCTAATTTTGTATAAAATCCAAACTTCTCATCAGCCTCGAGGTCAAAAGACAAGGTTTAGATTGAGTCTTTCGAAGAAGTCATTTTTTGAGGTCCAAGTAGCGTGAGCGATAGTGATGAACCAAACCAGGACCAGAGCCATTGTCCGTGTGGGGCCTCACAGGGAAGTCCACGAATCGCTTCCCAGGCTCGGCTCCTAGACCTCTCGAGAGGACCCTAGGTCCAGCCATTTGTTAAAAGCGCTAACAAATCCTGGCGACCACAGTCGGAGGAGTTAAGGTAGTTTTATGCCACTTACGTGTTCTCAAAGTAGGATGAGTGGAAGTAGTAAGGCTCCTAGGAACAACCAATCCATGGGAGAAGCCTCGAATTAGAGGCACAATAGGGAAGGGCATAGTGTAGCAAAACCTAGGTACGAAAGATACTCAGATGAGGCCAAAAAACCTTAGTCATCCGACATGGACAACGAAAGGAGAAAGTTAAAGACCAAATCCATATATAGGTTAATAACTGAAACTTCACGATTAATTAAGGAAATTGTCGTAAATGTTTCAAGAGAAACCATAGAAGAAATTTGTAAGGATACTTCTAAAGAATTTAGTAAGTTTCTAGATGTTTTTGACAAGGCACAAGAAAAATATTTACAAGTGTTACATCAAATGTGATAAGTAATCTGGAGCCAGTAGTTGACAAATATAATCGATTATTGGAATTATGGAACAAGATATTAAACACTTAGAGAAAAATGACAAAGATAAGGGGAAAGAAAAAGAATTACCATTGGGGTACCCTACAAACATGATAGGGACAAGGCCTCCTAGCTTAACCAGTAGAACAAGAAACCTCATAATAGGTCAACCTTCGAATCCAACAGAAAAATCCCCAAACAGGACCTTCGATTAGTCAAGTGAGATATAATACCATAGTAGGAGGACCCAGAAGGTCACCAGGAAATGGTAATGAAGATCACAGACGTGAAGTGATTAACCTCACTAATCCAAATAATATCTCACTTCCTGCGAGCAATATATTTGGGAACTTAGAGACACAAGGTTAGAGACCCGTATTCAATAATAATACAAGGACAGATACCTCATATAACATATATGGCCTGCCCAGTAACAGCACCTATGGAGGACCAAATAATCGCTATGGGGGGCAAATTAAAGATAATATATATCCAGGGGTGCACAATATACTTTTGTCTAACACAATGACACCACTTCAAAATGATACACTCGGGGAGCAGACCATTTGGGGGTAGCCAATAATCCAAGCCGTTGGAGGGCAGCCATAACCTTATCAATATATGGGACAGAACAACCCACGTGGGTATATGGGAGGAATAAATGATCTCATAGCAGGTCAAATAGAACAAATAAAAAAGAGAATGTATGGTCAAGTCTTCGAAAGCCCGGGACACTAGTTAATAAATCATATCTCGAATGGATAGATAGATCACATCCTTTTCCACGAGGGTTTTGAATCCCTGACTTTACCTTATTTTCAGGAGAGGATAACATGTCGGCCATTGAACACTTGGCTCCCTTCACATGTCATTGTAGCGAAGTCGCTGACGAGAACTTCCTTAAACTTAGGATGTTTGCTAGCTCGCTAACAGAGACAACATTTAATTGGTATGCTAACTTAACACCTTACTCTATACATAGTTGGGAGGAAATGCATTTTTATTTCCAAAACCATTTCACTAGGATAAATCAAGGAATATCAGTTCGAGATCTAACACGAACGAGAATGATCCCATGATCACATCCCGAAGACTTTTTACGAGAATTTAAGAAGGATCGAATTAGATGTCACACTAAGAAGGAGTTCGTGCAAATAGCCTTACATTGTATGACTTTAGAATATAGATTGAAATTTGATGGCGTCCGACTGTGAACTTACGGAAAATGTGGTCTGCTATTATCATATATTAAAGGAAGAAAGCCAAAAGAAACAAAGTAATATCCTACCCTTTGGTTGTCCAAATTATAATGCATGCGAAATTAGTGCACCTTGGACTTTAGAGACAGATAACAAAGTAGACACGGCCGAGTTTATAAGGGGAGCATCATTTTAATGCACACCATTATAAAAGGAGTGTACTGCACCCATCTCGATGCAGAGTACAAAGCATAGAAAATACACCTTTAACATAGCTAAGGCAGACGCCATTTTCGACTGGTTATTGTCTAACAAGAAACTTATATTCAAAGGCAAACATGAAATCCATTTGAATGCGGAGTTAGCAGGAAAGACCTATTGCAAGTGACAAAATGCCACAACTCACGATACGCATACCTGTGTATACTTTAGGAATATAATACAAGAGATAATTAATGCAAAGGAATTAATTTTTCCTAATGAAGAGAAGTCCAGTATCGATGATGATCCTTTTCCCCGTAAATATTCTAAATTTTGAAGTCAATCACATCAAAATTAACATGATGATTGTTAACTTTCAGGGAAGGGCCTACAATAACTTGGCCAATCGACTTTTCAACAAATTGATTGATGAAGGGGAATGATTTTCCCAAAGGTAGCAAAGGAAGATGGCTTTGAGAAACATACCAAATGGCATATGAACAATTTGCATACAACTGAAAACTGTGAAGTATTCAAGTGTTTCATTTCAAAGTAATGCAAAGAGGGCAAGATTGAGCTTACTTACATTGAAAAAGCCGCATTAGGATTGATAGACAAGGAGGGTCACGAAATCAACCTCCATAAGATAGCAGGTACTTTTACTTTCCTCGAAGGGAAGCGTGAGGCCAATAGTAACTAACAAGCACTCAAAGTGCAAATCAAAGTATGTCCCCGAGTTACGGACAACTTAAAAAGAATTCAAAAAGTGTTTTATCCAGGTTGTGCTGACATACTCCACTTCGAGTTAGTGCGCTAGGAGGTTCTGCCCAATAATCCCAGTTAGGCCCCGACATATCAGAAAATGCTTCAGAAATGTGCTCAAATAGATAGTTTTTGGGGAGCAAGCTTTGCTCTTAGAGGGCAAGATGGTCAAGAAGAAAGAGGTGAATTCTCAATAAGGGAGTTCATCTTCCTATGCAAGGTCCCATCCGACCATGGGTTTCAAATTTGGTTCCTTCAGAATCAAAGCCAAAAAAAATAGTGCTAGCCGATAGCCAATGGCATATCAAACATTGCCATGCAAATGCAACGAGAGGCTATGGTAGCCCAGATCAGAGTCAATGAGGAGGCCCTCGAAAAGGATGAGATGAAGGTTTGAGTAGGTGGGGTGGAATGCCCTATCAAATGGAAGGATGGTGTGGATGCCTTAAGCAATCGCATGAAGGACGTCCGCCTCCAAAAGAAAGAGGGGGAGGATGATTTCACCAGTGACTTCAAGCATGATGAGTAAGTCCTCATCATCATGACTGAGGACTTCCCACGATATCAGGCAGTCAATAGGGGTCTCTAATTCGAAGGAGATTTTAGCTGCAACGTGGTCACCATCTTGCCACCAGAATTCATCCCGGGAGAGGATGGCAATGAAGGCCTCGAAGGTGATTTGGAGGATATTGGGAGCCATGAATCAGGTACGAATTCAACTTTTAAATATTTAGATGTTGACAAATAATAGACTTCAATTTATTTTGGTGTTGAAGAATACTCTATAATCTCCCAAGATGTATGCCAAGTATTACAACTCACTCCCTATTTAAATGACATTTTAAGGGAATTTATTTAATAGATAAACAATGGATCTTATAAAATCCCTTGATATAAAAGCTGAAATTGATGGAATCCCAATGAACAATGTATGAATGGATAACATAGCTGCATTGAATGTTTTACCCTGTAATATTCTCGATACTTTGTAGAAGTCTTTGAAGGATATAATATCAGCCAATGTGGTTGTCCATGGTTTTATTGGCCAGGCCACTAAAACATTAAGAATATTGCAAGTTTGAATGAAAGTAGGATCTAAAATATCCTATACAACTTCCTTTGTAGTTCAAGCTAATGCTAGTCACCAAGCCTTACTAGGAAGGGACTGTATCCATAGTAATTTTTGTTTGCCCTTGACCTTGCATCAAATATTAATTATGTGGAATGAAAAGAAATTCAAAGTTATGAAAGTTGATGATAAACCTTATCTAACAGACTCGAACTCTGTTGAAACTAGGTTATACAATGGTGGATGCAAACCACTCAGAATAGAAGTTTATGAGAAAGATAGAAGGGTCAAATTCGTCGAGGAAGCTGCCTAGAAACAAGCAATAGAAGAAGAAGAAGAAGGAGACGAGGTCCTTTGAGCTGAACTCACTTCCATAACCGAGGCATGGAAGAGGGGTCGACTGAAGATAGAATCTCCCTAGTCTTAGATTTATCTTAGTTCAATTTCTAGTATCTTTTCGACTTTTCATATATTATGTACAAGTCTCTTGATATGAATGAGAAAGATTTTTGGAATTCATTAGTTGTTAAATCACTAAACTTTCTTGTTTCCTCTAATCTCGAGCAGTGACTCATGCTTAAAACAAGCGATGTTAATCAAGTCATTTACGACGAAACAACGTCAGAATATCCTGAAAGATTATGGGTCAAGAGTGAAGATAAAGTGAAAATCCAAGATCTACTTGAAGAAGTAAATTTGGGTTCAAAAGAAGATCCTCGAATAACTTATGTTAGTACAAAATTAGGAGCTAGAGATAAAGAAACCATTATAAATATTGGTCATGAATACAAGGATTACTTTGCATTTGTACATCAGAAAATGCACGGGCCGGATACTAAGATGCCCAAGCACGAATTGCCTATCAAGGAAGGATTTAAGCAGATAGTCCAAGCGACTCGAAGAATACCTCCTAAAATAATAAGTGGAGTTAAGGAAGAAATTGGGAAGTTGTTGAAGGCTCGATTTATAAAGCCTGCAAGGTATGTTGAATGGGTAGCTAATATATTACCAATAATAAAGAAAAATGGGAAAGTAAGATTGTGTGTAGATTTTAAAGACTTAAACAGGGCCACTTCTAAAGATGAATACCCTATGCGTGTGGCAGATACCTTGATTGATGCAGCATCAAGACATAAAATTATATCGTTTATGGATGGTTATTCTGGATACTATGAACTTCGAAAAAGGATAGGCAAAAGACTCCATTTAGATGCCGAGAATCGCTAGGAACCTTCGAATGGGTAGTGATGCCTTTTGTCCTTAAGAATGCAGGGGCTACGTATAAAAGGACTATGAACATCATGTTCCATCATATGATTGTAAAATTCATGGAAGTGTATATAGATGCCGTTGTGATTTAGTCACAAAGCGAGGATGACCATGTAACTAGATTAAAACAATCCTTTGAAAAGATGAGGAAGTACAAGCTCAAGATGAAACCATTAAAATGTGCCTTTGGGTTCCAGCAGTGAATTTTCTACGGTTTTAGTCCATCAGAGAGGGATCGAGGTAGATAAGAACAAAGAAAAAGTAGTTCTTGAGGCATAACATCCCAAAACTAAGAAAGAATTACAAAGGTTTTTGGGAAAAATAATTTCATTCGAAGGTTTATATCAAACCTAGCTGAAGAAACCTAAGTATTTTCCCTCTTCCAAAAATAACAATTATAACGTATTCATTTGGAAAGAGGAACATCAGAATTCTAACATTTTGATTAAATAGTATCTAACAAGACCTCCAGTGTTAATCCCACCTCGACCTGCGAAGCCCTTAAGATTATATATGGCTGTTTCACATACTTCAATTGCATGTCTCCTAGTGCAAGAAAACACAAAAGGAAATGAACAAGCTGTCTTTTACTTATCAAGACTGCTCAACCATGCAAAGAAAAGGTACACATTAATAGAAAAATGGTGTTTAACATCGAAGTGGTGTCACCAATGGATGTTGTAAAACATATGCTATCGCAGCCTTCGCAAATAGAAAGATTAAGCAAGTGAAGTTTAAATCTAGTTCAGTATGACGTCATTTATATCCCCCAAAAGGTTGTGAAAGGCCAGGCTCTAGCGAATTTCCTAGCTGACCACCTATATTTAGAGGTACAAGTTGAGGTGAATAATTTGGTAGAATTAGACCTGACTAAGCTGGCCGGCTCGGCCCAATTTTATGCCAAGTTCGGGCTTTCATTCAAGGCTCAAAACTTGGGCTTCGGGCCGAAATTCAAGTCCCATTTTAAAATCGAGCCGGGCTGGGGCCTTACAAAAAGTCTAAAAACCCGGTCGGCACTGCTGCCATACTTAAAAAATAAAATAAAATAAAATATCTCAAAACTCTCAAAAACCTAAACTCTCTATTTGACTCTCTAGTCTCTGCCTCTCTCAAACTCACAAACACACAAGACCCAAAAACCTAAAGCCTCCTTCACACAACAACGTCGCCCCGGCCAGCGGCCAGCCAGCGCCAATGCTGCCCCTCTCGCCAGCCAGCACCATTGCCACCCCTCTATTGGATTCTATGTCATATATGGACTAACCATATAAAAGCGGAACACGTACAAAATGATCATTACATGTACTCCAGTTCATATATGTGTTACCTCTTGATGCGTGCCTTCCAAAGTATGCTATCAACCAGATCTTCAAGGCTACGTATCCCTCTTGATCTCATCGTGAATGAGACCCAAGCGTTTCTCCTTCAAATTCACACATGTAGATCAATCCAAGGCGATAGCTAGACCGGAATCACGAAGGAATCGTTCCTTCTTGTTCTTCTCCTTGGTTCAAATGAACTCAATTTAGGGTTAGGGTTTGGTGCAACGTTTATGTCTTTTATTCTGATGTATTAAGTCAGTTAAGAGGCATAGGTCTAAACCTAATATGGAAGGCATAATCTCTTTATATAGGCACAAGGAATAAACCTAAAAAGAGGGCGTGTGTTATGCGCCTCTTTGGGCCTGGCACAAAAGGCCTTAACACAGCAGAAGGAGTCATTGCCCCTGCCTTGCTCCATTGCATCTTTGGTCCTAAAGACCCGTTCCTTGGACTAACATTTTGCACTACATTTGTGATGTTTATCAATCTACTTTTGTGCAATCTTTCAAAATCAATTTCACTTAGCATTAGAGCTCAATGTCCATTAACCCAAAAGGTTGTGAGAGGCATCTAGCTACACATCACAACGATCCTAAGTCAATTGAATCATTATCATAATTATTAATCCCAAGACACTTTCACCTTGACCGAAGGAAATATTCATTCACCCTCTCGCCAGCCAGCGCTAGCGCTGACCCTTATCGCCAACTAACCAGCGTCGGCCACCACGACAACACCGGTAAGTCTTTCAACTTTTCTTTTCTTTTTTTGACATTTATTCATGTTTGGTTTTGTGAGTTGTATTTGAACTTTGGACTATGAAGTATGGATTGTAAGGAAATTAAGAAATTTGCAACACTCTTAGTAGAAGGCCCGCTTATTAAGGGCTCTTTATGCTTGAACTTTGTTTTATGATTCATGCGTTGTTGTATTTGAATTTTACTTGTATTTGTATTGAACTTTGATCTATGAGGTTATGGACTTGAAACTTCTAATTTTATTTCACTGTCAAAACGGATTTCATGCATGTACAAGAGGCCACAAGGGCTGCTGCCTACCCACTGCCTAGCGCCTACTTACTGCCCTTTTTTTTCTTTTGGAAAAAGCCCAGCCTGGCCCGAAAGCCCTGTGCATGCCAGGTTACGGCTGTATGTCTCGGCCTAGTCTTCCGGCCCGACCCCTTTTTATAGGCAAAAATATGGCCTAGCCAAGTCCATGACATGTCTACGTAGAATTAGTGCCTTGGACTTTACACTTTGATGGTGTAACACCCCAAAATATTGCATATTTTTTAAAAACACATTTTAATCATTATTTATTATTTCAATAACGGATTTTATTAAACACAACCCTTAGTGCTATAGTTAAGCCACCAAAATACATTAAATTCATCACCAAAAATGATATTAACTTTGAAATTTATCACCAAATCACACGTTGCTCAGTGTAAAAGATATATTTTATTTCTATTTTTGGTGGTATAACCATAGCCTTAAGGGTTGTGTTTAACAAAACCCTTTAATAAATCATGTTTGAAAAAAATATTTCCTATACTTAATTATAATATTAAAGTTGTATTTGTCTGTTTTAAACAAAAATAAAATCAAAAGGACCAAAATTACTTTTAGCAAGACTTGAACCCATGACCTCTAGAATATTAGTTCGAGGTCACAAACTCACAACCACCTCTCCTAAACTCTTTTATTGTTCAAACTATCTATCTTGCATTCATCCTTAAAAAAATACGAAAAGGATGATTCATGAACACGTCTTGATTTGCATTCATTCCTTCGAAACAAGAACAATTGTTCTTTCTTTCTTTTTCTTATCGTCACCATCAGGAACCTCTTCATTACATGTTCAGTGTTTTGGTATAAAAGATTAAAATTACCTAAGTTCTACTGAGCAGAAAATGTGGTTCAACTAGTCTAGGTTGTCGTTCAGAGTTTAGGATTGTAATTGCAAAGTAAAGAAATAAATGCATCAAGTAAAGATGACACACAGACTTTTTATGAGGAAACCCTTTGAATAGGGAGAAAAACCTCAGTTGGACTCATCCTCCAACAGCGAAAAGCTTCACTATAGTGTAGGTGTAATGTATTACAAAGCTGAGAATACAAACTGTAATGCGAGATTGATAACAACGAAGTACAAATTGATGGAGGGATTAAGGAGTGGAATTGATGATGATATTGGGGAGAATGTCCCTTTTGGGGTCCTTCTTGGTTGCTTTTATAGCCCTCCTTATTATCCTCCAACGGTAATCCCTTAGCAGAAGCAAAACGTGGGCCTCAACTCTACAGCTCCAAGATTCTCTCCATGCCTCCCTGATTTGTAGCAACTAATCTAACCATTAGCAACAGCTTCCTTTGACTGGGTTTCTTATCTCCTGTAATTGATTTAATCCTCCAATAGTGGAGAATATTATACATGCATAAAAATACTCTTTAAAGAGTCCTGAAAAGTCGGGAGACTATGTCCAAATAACCATTAGTAATATTTAGCTATAGCTCTGGGGATAAACCCATTCTGATGCGCTGAAAACATAGTTGACGTTCTTGAGCTCTACCCATCAAACTAAAAGTTAGAGGCCTAACAATTATCCCCCAGCTTTGTAGGCTGAAAAGATTGCAAAGCTGGATAACTTCTCCATTCTTCCCCTCCTCAACTGTCGTGCCTAGACATGATCTTGTTTTGGTAAAAAAAACTACGTGAGCTCTGACGAGCAGAGCTGTGGTTCAACTAGTCTAAATCACTATTCAGAATTCAGGATTGTAATTGCAATGCAGAA
>ONZA01004046.1:42532-54522 GCA_900322205.1 Kewa caespitosa
ATCTCGATTTGAGTAGCTGGAATGTTTACTGTGGATGTTTCAAGGGCTAGTGTTTCAGTAACATTGTTGGCTTCATCAGCAGTGCTGGCTTGAGTTTTTGGATCCATTGTGGTAGGAGGTTTGAACTATTCAACGAAGATTCTAAAACATGTATTTTTTAGGCTAGAGGCCCCACGGTGGGCACCAAATTGTTTTGGTTAAAAAAAAACTACCTGAGCTCTGACGAGCAGAGTTGTGGTTCAACTAGTCTAAATCACTATTCAGAATTCAGGATTGTAATTGCAATGAAGAATAACGAAAATGTAAAGCAAGGATAACACACAAAATTTTTACGAGGAAACCCTTTGAATAGGGAGAAAACCTCGGTTGGAATTGTCCTCCAACCGCGAAAAAACTTCACTATGATGTATTACATATCTGGGGATACAAAGTGTATTGTAAAATATGAACTTGTAGAGGGATTGTAAAATGGAATTGACGTTGTAGATGTGAATGTTGCTTGTGTTCCGCTTTCGCTATCTCTTCTGTATACCTTTTATAGCATACCTTGCTATCTTCAATGCTCCAAACATTGTAGAGAGAATCACAGGTAATAATCTCCCATTGCCATAATTACGGTCCTGGCTTCCTAATTTGCATTAGGTCAGTTTAGCCAATTTGTAACGGCTTCTTCCATGCTGATGATAACTTTGATTTGGTTTTTATTTCACATTTAATGTGGTCTTTAACTGTTGTATTTAAACTGCCTCCATTATCGCCTTAATCACAAAGTTAGGGATTTACGTTACTAATCCTCGGTCATAAATCTGGGAATAAGTACATTCTGACGTGTTGTCTTTATTGACGTGTTGTCATGCTGATACACTGGCGACGGCTTGAATTCTTCCTGTCAGGCCGAAAATTAGAGGCCTAACAGATCTCTCATGAGCTTTTAACCACCCACTTGCACCAGTGAGTAACGGTTACTTTTGTAACCCGTCAAAAGCCAATTTAATATCACTCTTTCATTTCACCTAACTCCAACATAACTTCCAAACTTTCTCTCTTCCTTCTTCCTCTTCAACAAAAACTGAAGCATTAATCATCATCCTCAATCCTCACGCAAGTCATCAAGTACTCCATAGTTTATCTTGGTCTTCTTTCACTTTCTTGTATTTTTCTTCCAATTCTAGTTATGGGAAAGAAATCTCAGGCCCAGAAGCCCACCCTAAGGACTGTAGAAATCATTGGTTATAATTTTTTTGAGAAGGGGTATCTTGGGGATTCCATAGCTAACAACACTCTTGATTTTTCTTATGTTGAAACTCTTTGCAAGGAGGGTATAGTTCCTGAGTCTAGTAAGATCATGATCCCCACTGATCCTATCCAGCCCGATTGGGCCCTGACAGGTTGGTTTGGGATTTACACGTATCCCTTTGACCAGGGTTTAATGTTCCCCCTCCCTTCAATCATTTAGGAGTTTTATGAAGTTTTTGGGTTAGCCCCTGGTCAAATTGTTCCAGGGTTGTGGAGGTTATTGTTGGCCGTTGACACTGTTTGCAAGAAACACAACTTGGAGTTGGGGGTTAGGGAAGCTTTTTCTGTATACGACCTTAGGCATACCAAAAACAAACAATGCCAGGCTAGGGTTAAGGTGGGTAAAGATCATTTGATCGAAGGTCTGAAAGTCAATGACCGAGAATGGAGGAAGGCTTTCTTGTTCATAGAGAAGGATTCTGAAGGCGAAGATGCACAAGTGATACCAGAGGGATGGATGACCGATGGTAATTTTACTTACTTGTAATTTCTAACTTTGCATGACTTTATAAAGTTTCCTCTTACACTAGCTTCAGAACCGTCAATCAAGTGCTTTGAAGAAGGAGAAGTCGACAAGGAGAAAGTCAAAGCCTTTATAGAGGTTCCAGTTAGTCAGAGAAGGTATTTCAATTGTGTTGTTCTTGAGATCCCCAAGGCATCAGATTCTAAGGCTAAGTGCGTGGCTGATAAGGGTTCTTCTGATACTGCTTCAATTTCGTCAAGTAAGTTGTTCTTTCAGCTCTTCCCATGCATTTCTGTATGGTTGATGTGCTGACTTGTTGTTTTACCATCTCCATGTACTTAGGCTCTATGGCGAAAAGATTTTCTTTGCGTAATCTCAATGTTGGCTCTGAGTTGAAAGTGAAGGTTGAAAAGGTTGAGGCTGTAGACAGCAAGCCCAACCTTAAGAGGGTTGATGACAGCATTCCTCCATAGGCGACGAGGAAGGCAAAGGTAGGTTTTGAGGTGACCTATATGGGTGGCACCTCAGTAGTTATTCCTGACAGCTTGGAATCCTTGATGGCAGAGAGTTATGCTAAGCTCTTTAAGCCACGCTAGATTAGCGAAATTGTTGTTGAAGGAGCTTCTTTCATATTCCAGGTACAATACTTTTATTTTAGGGTGTGTGCTTTTATTCTTTTGAGTGAGTACTCACAACATTGTGCTTTCTTTGCAGGGCCTTCAGTCTTGCCTTGTTGTGGCTAAGAAGACCAAGAAGATGGAATGTGAAGTTGGCAATCTTCGTGGGGTCAAGGAAGATGCTGAGGACAAGTTGAAGAAGGCCTTGAATGCTATGTCTGAGATGGAGGAGCAGCATAAGGAGCAACTCAAGATGGAGCTTGACAAGAAGGATTCTCTTTTAGCTGAGAAGGATGCGGCGTACGCTCAGTTGGAGGGTGAGATCAAGAGCAATGCCATTTTCTTTGGGAAAGGGCGCATAGAGATGATGGAAGAGTATGCTCATGGGAAGCATAAGGAATGGGACCTTGCTGGCACTTGGTCTCGTCTGAACGACCAGTTCCCCATCGAGTCTGAAGAGGAGCGCCCTTCCGCTAAAGAGATCCAGGCAACTGCCAAGCTGATAGCAGCCAGGCTTGCGAGGAAGGACACCGTTGTTCTAGGTGTTGACCTTCACGGTGCTCTTGCATCCACTGCTTCTTCAGCTCAGGTTGTCGTGCCTCCACCAGCTTCAGCTCTGCCGCAATCAAATCTGCCAAGCTCTGGTCAAGCCTCTTCTTTTAAGCTCGACACTGCCCAGCCTGACTCTACCCAGCCTAATGTTACCTCTTGGTTTCCTTTAGTAGTATTTTGAGCACTTTCTAATTTGCGGACGGCCTATCGTCCTGAAGACAATTGTGTTTGTAATTTTTGGCCTTGCTTATGGGAGCAAGGATAAATACTTTCGACTACCTTTGTCATTAGGGACAAAGGTTTTAATTCTGCTGAATGACTGATTCTTTTTTCCAAAAGTAAGTTTGTTTACTTTCTGAAAGTATTGTGGACTTTGTCTATAGAGACAAAGCTTTATTAGTACTTGTGTTGTTGCATGTACAATGTAGCTTTGCTAGCTCATTTTGTGTTGACGTGCCTTCGCACGTCCTGCATTCTGTTGTGCGTGCTAGTCTTTTGTGTTTGTTGTGGGCGTTAGAGGTTTACACTCAAGCCCTTGGTGGGTTATGATTCTGTTACAACCCTAATGGCATTTTTGTATAATGCCACTAGCGTCTAGACATTTAACATGTTAGGCACATGACATGGTCTAGTGCTACATTATTGCGATTTGGCAGTCAAGGCGAATGTACGAAACAAGTTTGAGTGTCTGATGTTTCAAATCATCTCTATGCACTGGCTTTGCATTGCATTGCTGTATCTCCTTGTCCCCTGTCTTGTAGTCGAGTTGTTTCTTAGGGAGGAATGAAGTTTATAGAAGTCTGCAGGACAGAAGCTAGTCAGGTTGGTTGTTGGTTACACCAACGACCCTCCGGCGTTCAAGTTAGTATCATTCTTTGAGGAGAAATATAAAATCGAGAAGTGAAATTTGGGGTAGAAATAGTACCTTTATTGTCGGTCAGCTGGTGTTTGTTTGGGGGTTGCTCAGGATATTCATTTTGTAAGTTTCAGAAAAGTGACATAAAAGAAATAATGAAAAACAATAAGCATAATAGATAATTAAATGTATGGCATTCCAACTTCCAGGTAACGGCTTACCGTCTAACCTCTTCAACCTATATGCACCCTTACCAACTATAGAATCAATAATGTATGGACCTTCAAAATTTGGGGCTAATTTCCAAGCATCTTGTTCTTTTGTATTTTCGAATACTCTTCTAAGGACCATGTCCCCCACACTGAAGGTCCTTATCTTTACAATCTTGTTGTAGCTTCTAGCTACAGCTTGTTGATAAGCTACCATTCTGATGCTTGCTATTTCTCTGAGTTCATCTACTGTATCCAAAGACGCAGCGAGTTCAGCATTAGTTGAATCTTGGGTACAGAGACCATACCTTTGAGTTGGGACGCTTATCTCTGCATGAATCACTACCTCGCAGCCAAAAACTAAAGAAAATGGAGTTTGACCGGTTAAATTCTTGGGCGTTGTCCTGTCTGACCAAAGGACCTATGGCAGCTTGTCAACCCATCTTCCTCCACTTCATTCCAACCTTTTCTTTAGGTTGTTGATGATGATCTTATCACTGGATTCTTCTTGTCCATTTTCTTAAGGATGTCGTGGCGCGGAGGTATGTAATTCAATATTCCATTCAGCGCTGAATGATATCGTTTTTTCACTTATGAATTGCGAGCCATTATCACATACAATTTGGGATGGAATTCCAAATCTGCAGAAGATGTTGTGCTTTATGAAATAGACGACTTCCTTGTTTGTTACTTGACTGAAGGCTTCCACTTCTATCCATTTTGAAAAGTAGTCTGCCATAGCTAGCATGTAAACTCTCTGGCCGGGGGCTGGTGAAAGTTTCCCTACAATATCCATTCCCCACTTCATGAACGGCCAGGGTGCAGACACTGGGTGAAGTATCTCTGGAGGTTGATGCATCAATGGAGCATGTCATTGGCATGCGTCACACTTTTTCGCATATTGTATTGCATGTTGCCTCATCGATGGCCAAAAGTACCCCATTCTCAATGCTTTGTTAGACAGACTTCTTCCTGCAGCATGATTTCCGCAGCTACCTTCGTGTAGTTCTCATAAGACTGCTTGGGCTTGATTTTCTTCTAGACATCTGAGTCGCGATCCCGCTGCTGACTTTCTGAATTTCACCCCATCAATCAATACAAATCGCGAGGCTTTCATCCTGAATGGTGTTGACACCTCACTGTTCTGTTCGTTACTTTGCTCTTGCAAGAATTCAATGTATGGTTTTGTCCAACAAGTTCCCTGTATGTTAGTGTCAAATATACAATGATGTACAGTATTAACTTCCTTACCTTGTTTGTTGAGAGGAGGTGAATGATTGGGATTGCATCCAGGTTTGTGGGATTGAAACTGGACCCCAGAGCGGCAAAAGCGTTGGTCTACATGTTCTAGTATCTAGGTACTTGTTTCAACTCGAATTTGTCAAACAATCTGACCAATTTTTTCACCTTCTCCAGATACGCTAACATCTTCGAGTCCTTTGCTGCATATGATCCATTTACTTGGTTAACAATTAGTAACGAGTCAAAATTTACCTCTAGGTGTTTGACCTTTAGTTCCAGCACCATGTTGAGTCTGACGATTAGGGCTTCGTACTCGGCTTCGTTGTTTGTTGTCTTGAATTCGCTGCTGAAGGTGTGAGGGAGTATGTCATTTTGTGGGGATTTTAGAACGACACCAAGTTCTGTTCCCCTGACATTTGCTGCTCCGTTAGTAAATAGAATCCATTTCTGGGATTCAAGATCTCCATTCAGATGTTGCACTTCTTGTAGTGTCTCTGCTTCTGAAGGAATTGGGCTGAAATCAGATGTGAAATCTGCTGGGGGTTGCGTCCTTGGACCGAAATCGGCTACCAGTTCTGCTAGTGGTTGAGATTTTATTGCGGACCTAGGCTCATAAGAGATCTGATAGGTACTGAGCCGGACATACCATTTTTCCATCCTGCCAGATAATTCAGGTTTGCGCAAAACATACTTGATCGGAAAGTTAGTATTAATCTCAATATGGTGTCCTTCAAAGTAAGGACGCAACTTTGTTGAAGACATTACCAAAGCTACTACTCATTTTTCTAAGTGGCTATATCTACTTTCAGCATCCAACAAGCTTTTACTTACATAATAGACCGGGTATTGCAGTCCCTCTTGTTCACATACTAGCACAGCGCTGACAGCATTCGCAGTTAGTGACAAATATAAATACAAGTTCTCACCTGGGATAGGAGAGGATAAGAGTGGTGGGGAGCTTAAATATTCTTGTATCTCCTGAAAGGCCTTATCGTGGTGTTCAGTCCATTCAAACTTCTGGCTCTTTCTTTGGACGTTGTAGAATGGTTTGCATCTTTCTGATGATATGGAGATGAACCGGTTGAGGGCTGCTACTCGTCCAGTCAAAATGCTGGATTTCTTTCACAGTCTTTGACGGTTGTAGTTCTAAGATGGCCTTGATCTGTTTGGGACTGGCTTATATTCCTCTCCTTGTCACCATGTAGCCCAGGAATTTTCCTGAAGAAACCCCAAAAGTGCATTTATTAGGATTAAGTTTCATTTTGTATACCTCTACTATGTCGAACGTGGTTGTCAGATGTTGAACATGGTCGTCTACTAACTTCGATTTGATCACCATGTCGTCAATGTAAACCTCCATCGTGTCACCCAGCTGGTCCTTGAACATCATGTTGACAAGTCTCTAATATGTTGCTCCAGCATTCTTCAATCCAAAAGGCATAGCATTGTAGCAATAGATACCCCTTTATGTCATGAAAGCGGTGTGTTCTCTGTCGGGTTCCCACATCAGGATTTAGTTGAAGCCGCTCTGGGTGACCAGGAATGTTGGGGATTTCGTGCCCGGCTGTTGCATCTACCATGGCATCGATATGTGGTGGGAATGGGCCATTTGGGCAGGCTTTGTCTAGGTCAGTGTATTCAATACACACTCTCCACTTCCCATTTTTCATTTTTACAACCACAACGTTGGCCAACCAGTCAGGATACATGACTTCTCGAATCATTCTTGTTTCCTTCAGCTTCTCAATTTCTTCGTTGATGACTTGGTCACATTCTGGAACGAATTTCCTCCGCTTTTGATGGACGGGCTTGAATGCAGGATCGATGTTTAACTTGTGAGTGATGATGTCTGCGTCGATCCCGGTCATATCATTGTGGTGCCATGCGAAGCATTTTACCCTATCCTTCAGGAGTCGTACGACGTCCGGCTTGATTCTTTCTGGTATGTCATCGCCAACCAGCACTTTCTTTTCTGGATCCTCAGGGTCCGAAACGACTTCTTTGACATGTTTCTTTTGCTCTTCAATAAGGACACTTTGGACTTGAGGTTTCTTTAATTGTTGTTTTTCCCTCCAACCGGTGCTTGGCTTTAGGGATATTCTGTAGCATTCCTATGCGACCTTCGAGTCACCTCTGATTATCTTCACGCTAGAACTGGTTGGAAATTTGATACACTGGTGATAAGTCAACGAAACTGCTCCCAAGTTGTGTATCCATAGTCTGCCAAGTAGCACATTATATGAAGACAGGTTGTCGATCACAGCAAACTTTTCAAAGGAGTGTACCCCATGTGCGCTAGTCGGCAAGAATATGTGACAGAGGGTCTGATTGGTTTCTCCTCTAAATTCGACCATAATTACTGAGCTCTTTATGACGTCCTTCTTCTCGATCATCTCCTTCAGGGTGCTGGTCATGATTAGGTTGACTGAACTCCCGTTGTCGACCAGAATCATGTGCACTATGGTGCATCCCACTTGTAGAAAGATGACCATCCCATCACGATGGTATTCCTGGATGTGTTCTAGGTCTGATTCGTCGAATGTGATTATTATGTGCCTTCTTCTTGGACGGATTGGTCGTTTTGGCTTCTTCATGGATTTTTCCTTGGTGATTCTCTTTGCTGATGAGTAGGATACTCTGCATATATCTGATCCTCCTTGGATGAACTGCACTACCTTGGTCGGGGTATCCAATGCCGGCTTGTCCTTCTGAATGTCTCTCAGTAGGTTTTTCAGGTAGCCATGTTTGATTAGATGTGCAACTTCCTTTCTTAGGGCGACGCAATCTTCAGTTCTGTGGCCAACGTCGCTGTGGAAATCACACCATTTGGAGGTATCTTTGTTGCTTGTGGGTTTGTCGGATTTCCTCGGCCATCTCACTTTAGTCCCCATGGCTTCTAGTTGGTCAACAGCACCAGCGATGTCAACGTTGAAATTGTAGTAGGAGATTTCAGGCCATTTAGGTGATCTTTGTGGGTTATCGCTTTGTGCTTGGCCTGCATAGTAGATTCTGGGTCTCTCTTCTAGTCGATGATACGGCCTGGATCTGCTCGGGCTTGATCTTTCTGATTCAGCTTTTCTGTTATGTTTGTGGTAGTATCTGCTACCAGATCTTGACCTATTGCCTTCTTCCAAGCGGATGAATGGATGTGCCTTATTCCTAACATCCTGAAAAGTAATACAAGGAAATTTGGTAAGCTCTTCATAAAAAGCAGAGTCGTGGAATACCCCATGTCTGGTCGCTTCCATTGCCGTAATTGGGTCACAGTTTGGGATGGCTATAAACTCTTTGTTCATCCTATTGAGGAAGTCTTTGAGCGATTCTCCATCTTGCTGGATGACCCAGTATAGATCACTGGACCTCTTTGCCATTTTGCGGCTTATGGAGAATTGATTCTGGAAGACGTTGGCGAAATCTGCAAAACAGGATGTTTGTCCTTTAGGTAAATTCAAGTACCATTCTAATGCCGAATCTGACAGCGTCGAGCTTAATCCCTTGCACATGCGGGCCTCATGCAGGTGGATGGGGATTGGCATGACGGACATCCTCTGTTGGTATAGTAGCAAATGCTCTAGAGGATCACTGGTTCCATCATACGATGGCATGGACGGGGGTTTGAATCTGTCAGGCATCTCCAAGGCATTAATATTTTCTGTGAATGGGGTCTTGGCATAAGCATGGACTGTGATTCGCTCAATACGTTGAGGTGCTCCAGGTCTTCTTGACCATGTCTTCTACGGGTTTTATTTAGGATATCACTTCACTCAGCACACCTGCATTATTAGACTCATTAGCAACAAAACTATATGGACTAGCGACACGGTTACCATCAGAGGGTATTAATGATGGTGGATTAGTGTCGTCGGTGGTATGGCGTAGACTTTGCAACTGGGCTATAATGCGGGTGGCTTCTTCCCAAACGGCGTGATTGCCATCGTTGAGATGTGCAGTTTTTCGGTTGTAGGCATTTGAGTTGTGGCGGTGTGGAGATCGACTAGGGTTTGGTGGACTCCTGAGGAGAACTTTGAAGTGAATCCTGGCGGGTATTGCGGAGTTTCCAGCGGGTTGATGGTCATCCTTGCTGACGGAGTGCTGAACGATGGTAGGGGAGGAATATTGAGGGTATCCCTCCTGACAGGTACTTTGGATGGCAGGCCTTCACCTTCCACGGCTGCTATGAGTCGCTGATTTTCTCGCTCTAGCTGCTGCATCTTGGACTCCTGCAGCTTGTTGACGTCGACTAGATCCTTCTGTGTGGCTTGTATTTCTTCAGGGTCTCGTTCATCTTCCACTGTTATTATATCGCCTAGCATGGTTGATCTTCTAAATGTCTGATTCAACGGTGGCGGAACTCCCAGGCTAGATGGTGGCGGAACAAAATGGAAGCTTTGGCCAGAGGATCGGTTCCCCAGACCGAACTTGTTGGATGATTCCCTGTATACCAGTTGTGAAGTTTTGGCTAGCGTGGTTGAGACATCGATGGCAGGTGTCTTGACAATCAGCGTTCCAGTGACACTGTTTGTTTCGTCAACAAGGTTGGTTTAAGCATGAGACTCCATCGTGAATAAAGGTTCAAAGCATTAATGTGAACTCTGAATAGGCTTTTTAGGCTAGAGGCCCCATGGTGGGCGCCAAATTGTTTTGGTATAAAATTACCTAAGTTCTGCTAAGCAGAAAATGGGGTTCAACTAGTCTAGGTTGCCGTTCAGAGTTCAGGATTGTAATTGCAAAGTAAAGAAATAAATGCGTAAAGTAAAGATGACACACAGACTTTTACAAGGAAACCCTTTGAATAGGGAGAAAAACCTCGGTTGGACTCGTCCTCCAACAATGAAAAGCTTCACTATAGTGTAGGTGTAATGTATTACAAAGATGAGAATACAAACTGTAATGCGAGATTGATAATAACGAAGTACGAATTGATGGAGAGATTAAGGAGTGGAATTGATGATGATATTGGGCAGAATGTCCTTTTTGGGGTTCTTCTTGGTTGCTTTTATATCCCTTCTTATCATCCTCCAACGGTAATCCCTTAACAGAAGCAAAACGGGGGCCTCAACTCTGAAGCTCCGAGATTCTCTCCATGCCTCCGTGATTTGTAGCAACTAATCTAACCGTTGGCAACAGTTTCCTTTGACTAGGTTTCTTATCTCCAGTAATTGACTTGATCCTCCAATAGAGGAGAATATTATACCTGCACAAAAATACTCTTTAAAGAGTCCTGAAAAGTCGGGAGACTAAGTCCAAATAACCGTTAGTAATATTCAGCTATAGCTCTGAGGATAAACCCATTCTGACGCGCTGAAAACATAGTTGACGTCTTGAGCTCTACCTGTCAGACTTACAATTAGAGGCCTAACATTGAGCACCATATTCATCACAAAATCACTAAACCCACATCATCACCCATCCCTTTCTCTCACCTTTGTCACTCCACCGACCGCCCACCCTGCCGCCTAGTTGAGCAGTGCCAGTGAGCGACTCATCACCGCAGTTGTCCTCGTCTACTCCTCACGCCGGCCACCATGGCCAGCAACCCAACGGCCAGTCGTCGTTTGCCCCTGTCCCAAGCCCATTTCTGGCGAGCCATGCGTGACCATCTCGCTCCACCCGAGCCCCACTGCTCGTGACCAAGACACCGAGGTCGAAACCCCTTAATCTTGAACTCAAATTTTCTGATTTTACACTTTAATCATATTTCTAGATTTGAACTATATTTTAGGGTTTATTAAACAGTACTAATTGTTCTTTCATTATGGATTTTACATGCTTGAGGTTGAGAGTGCGAAACGGATTCGATTAGAAGCGATTCAGGTTCGTAGAAGACTACTAACAAGGTAACTTTCATGTCTACCATCTTTCCAAAAGTTTATAGGAAAATTATTTGATGTTTGGTTATGGATATATGTAAATTTAGTGAATTGTACTTTTTATATGTAATCCTTAAAGGATGTGAGTCTGATTGTGCTTGCATTTGGGTTATCAAGAGTGACAAGAATTGATGTTGGGTGACTCTATGTGTAAGTTATATTTTGACTTGAATATTAGTGATGAAGCACTAAAGTGACATTATCGGATTGACGTTAAATGTTTGAAAGTGGATATTTACTTTGTCGTTGTGAGTTGAGGTCTAAATATTTTTGTGGTACTTCATATGGATTATATGGAAGCTTATATCTAAATTATACATAAGGTGGAATTGATATTAAAATTAGGATGTTTGAGGATCGTTTTGGTGGATTGATAAGGTGATGTGCATATTTGGTTGGTTTGATTTGGGTGGGCTAAATGAGCCGATTTTTCTATATTTAAGTCATAATACAATAGGTTTTTGTAAGCAATGACGCGCAAACCGAAGACCAAAACAGGGTGCTGAGCAGAACGCCCGATCAGGCGACAATAAGGCTTGTAAAACGTCTGATCGGGCTCCCCTTGTGGATGGGGGGTTTGTGTGGCAGGCTTCAAGTTTTGGGCTTGGTTATTAGGGTGAAAACCTAATTGTTATATATACTCTTCTAGGCAGATTGTTAGAAACAACAACTAATACAATCAGTTGTAGAGATAGAGAAGAGGCACCAAACACTATTGTGTTCTCTCTAGGTTATAGAGAAATTAATAGTTGAGTACTAATCAAGGTTATATCTAGTTCATTGTGGTGCGAACTTGTGAGATTGTATACCTTGAGAGATTAGTTGGTGTGATTGTGGTGAGTTAGAGAGATTGTTCATTCCTCTTGTACTCTTGTATTCTCTTGT